>PVJI01015109.1:0-42097 GCA_004026765.1 Micronycteris hirsuta | reverse complement strand
AGCCCCCAGCCCGTTGGGAGACAGTCTGAGTCACTCAAATGCAGCTCCTGACCACAGAGGTGAGACTCTAAGACACCCTCAGCCCCCTGAAAATGGTGAGGGATAATCTAATGAGAAGCAGCAATAATCACAACTCCGGTTCATCGAGCACTTACTATGGACTAACTTACACTCAATGCCCGACAGGTGTTAATTCACAAACGCCTCACTGCCACCCGGGTTTCGCCACCGCTGCTCCATGGGCCCAAGTTCAACATCCTCTCTCTGTCCCAAGCTCCCCCAGCTGGCTCTTCCAGCCACATGGGTCACCATTCAGCTCCCTGAGTACCTGCTGGGGATCCTGCCTCAGGGCCTTTGCATCTGCCTTTTCCTCCATCTGGACCTCAGATTTTTCTTGTGTAAGATAGGATTCAAAATTCCTCCCTCAAAGTGTTATTATGAAGATTGAGAGCTGAGCGCTGTGCCTGACATGGAGCGGAAACTCAACCCAGGGTCATCTCCCTCCCGGGACCGGGAGCTCCTCCAGGGCTCAGGTCCCAGAAAGGGCCCAGCCTCCCTCCACACCGCCTGCTCTTAGCAACAGTGATTATGCTGCGGGGTCTCAGAGGGAGGGCGAGCAGCCTGGTTTGTCTGGCCCCCTGAATGCATCTCCCTGCTGTGGCCTGTGCTCCCTGTTGCTCTTCTCCATTCCGCAGCCAGGGTGCTCCCTTTAAAGCCCAAGCAGCCCCTGGCCCCTCTGCTCACACCTCCGGTGCCCTCCCTGGCGCTGGGCATGAGGCCACAGCCCTTATTTAGGGTCGCTGCCTCTCTGCCCTCCCCGCCAGCCACACTGGCCTCCCTGCCTTTGCACTCGCTGTTCCCTCTGCCCAGAACTCTCCCCCCATGTCGGCATCCTCACTGCCTGCCCTCCTTGAGGTCATCCTTGCCATCCCAGGGAGGCCCCCCTCGACTCCCCGTTACACCCTGTGCCCCCCGTGCCCACTGCTCCCCCCCGTTTACCACCCTAGCACCAACTGGCCCCCTATGCCCTTGTCATCCGTCCTGTTTGTCATCCATGGATCCCCTTAGAATGTCATCTTTGTTCACCACTGTACCCCCAGAGCCCGCGTCTGGCCCATCGCAGGAGCTCAATAAGTGTTTGCTGAATGACTGAATGAGTGAACGATTCTGCAAAGGCAGTGGACAGGGTCCTCGCAGTTCCTTTCTCTCCATCCACCACACCGAGTTCAGGGCCAGGTGAGTATGGTTAGCTCCTGTTTGCCCTGCAGGCCCCTCACCTGACCTGACCTGGCTTCCGTTCAGGTGCTGGACAGACAAGCAGACCAAGGGCAGGGGGACTTGGGGTCAGATCCGGGTTTGAGTTCTGGCTCTGGCTCTTTTTAGGACAGCCACCCGACCCTGTGAGCCTCGGTGTCTTTATCTGTAAAATGGGATAACGATAGCTTCCCCAGTATTCATTGAAATTCTCCATGAGCCAAGCTCCGTTCCTGCTTCCCAGTTTGGTTAAAAGAATAATGTGTGGTAAGGGCAGGAGCTTCAATGAAAGGCAAGTGGGACTCAGGATGATGAAGGATGGGAGGGTCCAGCCAGGCGCTGGGAACCTCCGCGCTTCAGACCTTGTTTTGCAAGCGCGGCTCAATGAGGCCGTGCAGGTAAGGGGGCAAAGCTGCCAGCCCGCTGGCCTCCAGGGGGAGCCGGAGACGTGCTGGCCTTTGTCTGGGTGCCGCTGTCTCAACACCAGGCTTGTGCTTGTGGGGGGTGATTCTGTGCCAGGTCCCAGAGGGACCTCCCACCCCCATTCCCATCCCCCAACCCCGGCTCCGCAGCCCCAGTCCCGGCTCTTCTCTCAGCCACAGATGAGCCTGTCACATTCGTCTCTCATTTCACACAATTGCTGCGCCCGTGGAAGAGCTTCTCCTCGCAAATCAAATCAACCCCAGGTGGGGAGAGGGAAAAATCAATGCCTGGTGGAAAGTTCCCCATTGAAAACTAATTGGTTCTCCTGGAAAGTTCTTTAACCACAACAGGCCCTTGCATCCGCCGGGCCCAGTCCGTGTGCTCAGGCCCCAGGGTGGCTGACGGAGGGCGGAGGGGAGCCGAGCAGCCTTTCCTGGGCCGCCCACTGAGGGCCCGGCTCGGCTCTCCAAGGCTGGGGGACAGCATGGTGGGGGTGGTGGTGGGGGCTGTGCCTGGCTTGGAGCCCCAGCCCTGGGATCCAGGGCAGCTCCAACACTTCCAGCAGGCGGCCCCCCCCGGGGCAAGTCACTTTGCCTTCCAGAGCCTCAGTTTCCCCTTTTGGAAAATGGGGATATCAAGAGGGCTTGCCTTATAGGATCATGTGGGACTATAGCTTTTGTGTGCGCAGCATGCGGTAGACACTAAACGTGGTGAAGAAGGCTCAGTGTACCCTGCAGAGCTGCTCTCTCTCAGGGCAGAGGGCCGACCCCCTCCCACTGCAAGTCAGGGTAGCAGTGTCTGTTGGGGGGTGCTTGCCACGTGCCAGGGGCTCCCTGTGTGGTATAGGACCTGACCCTCTCAACAGCCCACACGATGGCTATTAACACTCCCATTGTACAGATGAGGAGACTGAGGCCAGAGGTCATGCAACTGGCGGCTGCCAGCCCCAGAGGGTCTGAGAGCTGGCCTGGGGCTCTTCCCACTGGCCCAGGTCTCCCTGGGCACACACCTTCCCAGTGGGTCCCCAGCTGGCTCCAGTCATGCCGCTGGGCCACACCTGGTGACTCCAACCCTCCCTGAAGTGACATCTATATAAATATTGTTAATGGCCAGAACATAATGTTAAGTCAGGTTTTACCGGACTCCCTCATCCAGCCTGCGGATTTATGGCGATAGGATTTGAGGTAAATGTTTATTGGCCCCAGTGAGAGCCGGACCCTCCTCTCCTCTGACTGCTGGCTCCCTGGGGCTGCCCGAGGGCCCTCCGTCCGTCCACCTGTCGGGAGCACACTGGGATAAATCTCACTGAATGAAATATTTATTAATTTTGCTAACCAGTGTTGATCTCATAAATTACGCCGACTTTTTCATGAAACGGTTATTAACAACTGAGACGCTGTGTTAATGGCTTATTGACCAAATATGGGATAATTAGGCCCAGGGAGCGCGGCCTAGCTGATCTGTGAGAGGCCAATTTGGCCGGGATTATGCCAATGACCTATTTTATATCACAGCCAGGGTTGTGGGGAGATTCTGGAGCCGGCCCTCTGAAAGCTGGGTTCTTCGGGAGGTTCCTGGCAGGGAGCCACTCTGACCTCCCGCTCACCGCCTGGCCCAGAAGCCTCCCTGCTGTGTGGCCAGGTCCATCTCTCTGCAGGGAGAGGGGAGCATGGTGGTGTCTCCCTCAAGGCCCCCGTCCGGACCCCAGCTCTGGGAGGCCCTGTTGCCAGGGGCAGATGAGGAAACAGAGGCCTGGAGCGGCGACAATTGTGCAGCTCATATCCCCATCTGCTCCTGCAGAAGCCGGGGAGAGGAGGAGCCTGCCTGCTCTGAGAGTGAAACAATTTCCTCTAGCGAGAAGGCAGCAGGGAGCCGGCGCCCTCTCTCCCCAGGGTGCTGTGCAGATGTGCACATGGCTGTCTCCTGGGCTGGCCTGTGCACACGTGCTTAGGCATGCACGTGTGGCCCCGATGTCTGCATTTGTTCGCACACCCGTGACCGGGCCTCTGCATGTGGCTCCGTGGTTGCCTTGGGCCCCAGCACGCAGGTTGCCCTGTGGCCTGGGACCTGTGCAGGGCGGTGTTTGAGGCCATCCGCCCCCAGCCTGGGACGGGAGTGGCCTCAGCACACGGCCTCTCAGGACCTGGCTTTTTGGCTGACATGCTCATTGAGCCTTCTGGAGTCAACACTGAAAACTGCTCTGCGATCTGACTGGTGTGGTTCAGGGGGTTGGGCACCATCCTGCAAACCAAAAGGTCGCCAGTTTGATTCCTGGTCAGGGCGCATGCCTGGGCTGTGGGCCAGGTCCCGGGTTGGGGGCCTGTGAGAGGCAGCTGATCGATGTTTCTCTCCGTCTTTCTCTTCCCTTCCCCACTTGCTAAAAATAAATAAAATCTTTTTTTTTTTTAAAGAAAACTGCTCCCTCCCCGGTGACTCTGCCCTTCCCCACCCCCCGCTGCCACGGTGGGACCAGTGAGAAGAAGGGGGATGGTGTCTCAGAACCAGAAAGGCTCTTATAAACTTTCACTCAGGCCACACTTGCCTCCCCCCACTTCAGGGACAGAGCACGCCCTCATTTTTGGCGGGCCTTTACTGTTCCTGAATTTAATGACAAACGGGAACACAATTAGGGAATTGTGGCAAATCAGGGTCATGGCTCGTGAGCTGCCGTGAGCCCCTCAGAGTGGATCCTGCCGGCCATGCTTGTTCTGTGCCCCCTCCCTCCTGCTGCCTTAGCTGACCCCACCTGGCTGCTCAGCTTCTCTCCTGGGGCTTTGACCAGGGCCAGATGCCAGGCGGCCTCTGCTGTTGGTGCATTGAGGCTGTGAACACGTTCAGCTGGTGAACTTGAAGAAGCAGAGAGAAGCATGGAGAAAGGGGGAAGAGAGCTGTGGAGGGAGCACCTTTGAGGCCTGGAGTCAGAGACTAAGACAGGCGGAGACACGGCCGCTGCCTCCTTCCTGGCTTCACTAGGCTCCTGCTTTCTCTGGAAAATGGTGCCAGGGCCTTGTCTAGGATGGTGGATAGGCCTGCGCCCACCCTGTCCGGAGCCGTGGAGACAGTCTCACTGCCCTCGGGGCCTCTTGTCAGGAAGATGCCGGGAGATGCATTGGGCTGAGTGCCCATCCCTGCTGTCAGGCAGTCAGGCAGAGCACCCCTCCCCACCCCCCACCACGATGGGCTGCACGGAGCACCGTTGCCACACAGGTCGGCGCTTTCTGTTAACAAAATCGTTAAACATTTTTATTTTTAACTCTGAGCTTCTCTGTGTGGCAAAATAACTGTGAGCGCAGCCGCATCAGCCCATCTGTCATTTCCTGAACACAGCTGCGGCCTGGGGGTGCCTGGGTCCTGAGGGGCATCTGGGTGGCGCCCCACGGCGTCCTCGGCAGGCCTTCGCACTGGCAGGATGATTCTAGAGCTTCAGGTCTTGGTTTCCGTCTCTCCCCCAGGGAAGCCGTGACTTCGCCCGCCCGTGGGAGGCCCTTCCCCCTCCCTGGTCACTGCTGGCCACCTGGTTTATTTCCCTCTTGCAACTCGTCACAATTAAGAGTTATTTTTATTTCTTCATCTGTGGGCTACTTCTCCCCCGGACTGTAAATTCCTTGAGGACGGGGACTGGGTGGGTCTTGTTTAGAGTTTTGCCCTAGTGCCTGGCAGTGAACTTGCTGGATGAATAAGGGAAGGGATGGCGAGATGAATGAACGAATGAATGAACGAATGAACAAACCCTCTGGTCAAGCATCCTGTGCCCCCCGCCCCTTGTCTTCCTCTGGGTCCCTGCTTCACTACTTCTACAGCCTTCCAGTCTCGGGTTCAATGTCACCTCTCTGCTCTTAATTAGGTCTCCCATATTTTCCTCTTCTCTCCCCTCCTGGCACTCACCACAGTTGGCAACAACGTGACCGCTGCTTATGATTATTTTTGTCTCCCTCACGAGGCTGCAAGCCTGGGAGGGCCCTGCTGTGATGTTTGTCACTGTGCCCCGAAGCCAGGCCTTTATGGAGTGCTTGCTGAATGAGTGCGTGAACGTGGCCAAACTCACCGAACGCTGAGGGGGGTGTTTGCCTCTGAACCCAGGGCCCTCTCACCCCTGCCCCGAGCTGTTGCTGCCATCGCCTGCCTGTTGTGTTTGGTGTATTTTCATTGAGTCCATGGACTGTGATAAGCATTTTTGGACACATCTGACGCAGAGAGGCCCACCTACTGGCTGTCTTTCCGGAGGTCTGCCTCTGGATCGGCGTCTTAGCCACCAAGCAGAGTGGAGGGCCCCAGGGCAGGCACCTGCAGGCCCACCCGGGCTCTCCAGGGCTGGGGTAAGCGGAGTCGGCCAGTCCCGCCTGCTTGTCCAGTGCCACCTCCTCCTTCCCCTCCCTGGCTCTGCCCAAAGTGGGTGGGTGGTCTGCCTCCCAGTGGCCCCTCCCTAGGTGACACAGGCCCATTTCCCTTGGCTTCTGCAAGGATAAGCTCAGGGAGGTGAGCGAGTGCAGGGAATTTGGGGTTTCTGCCCTGGCTCTGCCACTTAGCCTTCTGGCCTTCGGCAAGGCCTTCACCTCCAGGGCCTCAGTTTCCTCCTCTGTGCAATGGGCACAGCACCACTCACAACCCCAGCTGCTGGGGGATTAAACGAAATAATTTACACAAAGCTCAGGGCAGGGCCCAGCATGTATCAGGAGCAGGTTTCTGGTGCCTGCCAGCTCTTAATTGGCTCAGGTTCCAGGCCTGGTGTTCAGGGCGTGGGGGGCGGGGACCCCAGTAAGAGGACTAACTTCGTTATATGTTAGAATGGGTTTCACTTTCCACGGGGAGAATAGCAGTCCCCATTTTACTAGCATCGCTCTGAGTGGGGCAAGTCACCCCCACCGGCTCTGCGCAGTTGTGAGCAGGGCCCCGTTCTTTAAAGTTCCCCAGGTCGGATGAGAACTATGGTCACCCCAGTGCTGAGCGGCAGGAATCCATTTGGCTTCAAAAGAATTTTATGTTCTTTGGCACTTTTATATATTTTCTAAAAGGATCCAGCAGGTCTCTTGCAAAAAATAACGCGCGTGATAGAAACAAAGGCTTTCCTGCCTCCAGATCGGGGTGGGGACCGGCCGCTGTGCCGTGTGAGGCCGGCCCCGGAGCCGCCCGAATCTCCCTTCCTCCTACCAGCCACCGCCCAGGGCCTGGATTTCAGCTGCCAGCGTAGCTCAGTGTGCACATGCGCATGCGCACACACTCCTACCCGGCCCCTCGGTCTCCGGCCCCTCGGTCTCTGGCCCCCGCTTCTTGCCCTAGACTCTGGCCCTGGAGGTCACTGCCTCAGTTCAGGTGCATCTCCTGGAGGAGAGGCGGTGCCCCGCCCCCACCTTTGCCAGAGATGGGAATGAGAATTTTAATGAGGGTTTATTTTTAATAAAGGTTAATAAAGTTTAATTAAATTAAATTAATAAAGTCCAATATTTGCAGAGCTGTGCGTCAGGCCTGGGCGTGCAGGAAAGCGCTGGGGATTAAGCTCTGTGTTTGTGCTGCTCCCTCCCAGGTAGGGGAGAAAGCCGAGGGAGGAGGGGCCTTGGAAAGTGACCCCCTTTTATCCTCGGTAGTGGGCTCTCCCCATCCTCACCAGCCTGTGGGGTGCTGGGAGAGAGGAGTGCCAGACCTGGGAGAGCTGCCCCCACAGAATCCAGGCTCTTCCCTAAGCCCCCCTCCCGCCCTAAAGGGTGGTGCTGCTCCCTGTCCCAGCATTCAAGGCCTTCAAAGTCTTCTGTGTGCCAGGCCCGGTCCTGAGATGTTCTCAAAGTATTTCATTTACTCGGAATGAAATACACAAATGTATGCTAAGCCAAGAAGCATGCCGGCCAGAGGCTTTTGAGTAGGGAATTGAAGAGGACCCGGATGTGCCCAGGCAGGGAGCTGAATGGTGGTGGGGATCCAGGTAAACATTTGGTGGAGAGCAGGAGGACTCAGAGACCAACCGCACTCTCGGGCCCGAGGAGAGGTGGCACCTGTGTTTCAGAACACATGCCTCACTTTAGGGCTCAGTCCAGGGAAACACCTTTCTCATCCTAGGGGCTCGGGATGGAAGAGCACCCTTGAGTGGCCCGGGTGGCTGTAACCTGGCGAAGGGGACAGCAGTGTTCTCTTACCCAGCCTGTACCTGCCACGTGCTGTGCACTGTGCCACGTGGGTGACAAGGCCTCTCCCCTGACACCTCACAAAGGCCCTTGGAGGCAGGGACTATTGTCCCCATCTTATAGCTGGGGAGACTGGGGGTCGCAGCGGCACAGTGACTTGCTCAAGAACCTAGAATGACCCCTCTCTCCTACCCCTTTGTCTCCGACTCGGCATTGGGAGGGAATCAGGGCCCTAATGAGCATCTGCCGGGTTCCCGGACTGGCTCTTGCTCCAGGAGGGCAAGGGGCAAAGGGCAAGGATCCAGGGCCAGCCTGTGTGGTGCCTCTGGTGCCAGCTCCGGCGGGCAGCCCTGCCTGGCAGACGGTGTGAAAGATGGCGAAGTGTTATTAACAAAGGCATTGATTTTCCTATCTCTGCTTTATGCATTTTATTAGCCTAACACTTTACTGTGTAACCACTCAGCGCCATGCTGGCTGGCGATGAATCTGAAACACCGGGCACGTAAAACAGAATTGACCACATTGCTTATGCGCCAACAACAAAAATAACAGGCAAAAGTGTAATAAAATGAATAGCACCCGGCAATGGCCATAAAAAAATATTACCCAGGGGACCGGGGAATTTCCCGGGCTGTGAAGTAGCTGCATGAGGGGTCGTAGCGCTGAAATGATGGCAGTTTCCCTCTTCCTGGATTTGGCTAGTCCTGAGGCTCACCCGCGCTGGGCGCTGGCTTTGGCCTCATCACGCTGAGTTGGCCACAGCTGGCTAAGTCCTTTTCCATTTGGGGTGTAGTGGACATGCACTGAGTGGTTAGAAACAAGACTCTAGAGTCAGATTGGATTTAGGACTATGTGCTGGCTGTGTGACTTTTGCAAATCACTGACCCTCTCTGTGCCTGCCTCCTGTTGATGGGTGAGAGCAGGCCCTTCCCTAGCTTCATCAAGGCATAGTTGCTTATAAATGGTAACCGGGGTTATTAGGCGCTCTACTATTCGAGAAGAGAGGCCTCCTGTGTGACTTTCTGAGTGCTCAGACAGCTGGTTCGGAGACAGCGGTGGCTGAGACAACCTGTCCTGTAGATCTCATGGCCCACAGGGCCCTCCATCCCCGGGGGGCCTACTCCAGCTCCCCTGAATCTTTGCTAATGACTGTGCTTAATGAACAGCAATGCCTCAGGGGTAGGAGAAAAAGATGAGCCCCGAATCTATATATGGATTCCTCTATCTCCCGGACTCTAAATTGTGTGATAACTGCTGGAGGGTGGTGGGGAGGGGTGGCCGTGTTTGTGAGGGAAGAGTGCCTGGGATGGGCTGGCACCCTCGTGGGGGCCTCCCGGGGTGAGACACGGGCTTCACTGTTATGATTGCTGGGCCCCACGCACAGCAGGACAGATGTGTCCCCAGCAGGAGGCCCGGGGCCTGCCTGTGTGTGCATGCCTGGGGGCGGGGGCTGGGCAGCCTGGCCCAGCGCATGGTAAGTGTTGGCCGCAGTGACTGCTGGTCTGCTGGGCACCGCCTGTGTGTGCGGGCACTTGGACATAATCAACCAGCAAAGTTCCGAGGTGACAGGTTCGGAGAGGGGTTCGGGTTCAGGTTGTGGCTCCTCCCGCAGTGGCCCTCAGATGGCAGTGGGAGCCAGTGGGTATGGGCTCCGAATGAATTTTCTGGGCTTCCCCTCCAGAGTCACCTCCAGAGTGTGTGCTGGGGGATTTTCATTTAATATCCCCTCCAGGAGATCCTGACTCTGGGGACTCAGACAAGAGCTTAAGAGGAAGGTGATCTTAGGGGCTTCGAGGTCAATAGTTCTGTAACCCACCCCCCTGCCTTCTCAGGAGGCGTAGGGGTCAGCGGGAGGCACCCCCTTCTCCGGGTGCTGCTGTGGCCGTGGGACTGGCGCCTTAAGAGGGTCACTGTCCTTGCACACGTGTCTGTCGGATGCCTCCAACCTCTTTCTGGGGCCTGATGGCACCCTGTGAAGTCAGGGTCCATAAGCCCAGCGTAGCGGGCAGGAGAGGGCTCAGGAACTCCAGGCAGGGACTGGAGGGGGACCGATTTCACAGCCCAGCTCTGCAACCCCGCTAGCTACTTGGCCTGAGCCTCAGATGTTTTTTTTGTCTGTAAAACAGGGAGAATGATACCCCCAACAAACGGCTGGCTCAGCTAAGGGCAGGGTGACACCTTGAACCCAGTGCTCTTATCAAACCCGTGGCTCCCCTCCCTGAGGTAAGACTCAGGCCTCTGAGATAATTCCAGAGGGGATCCTGGAGAGTGTCTGCACCAGGCTTGAACCTAGATCTTGCTGACACTAGAATATACATTCTCAAGTCCAAGTGCCACTAACTTGAGACCCAGCAATAGATAAGGCAGGCTGGGTTCAGACCTCTTGGCTTCCCAGTCTGGTGGCGGAGGCAGACCTCAGGTCTAAGCAGGTCATCTCCAAACAGTGGTTAACTGTGATGGGGGAGGCCAAGGAGGCTATAGGAGCCCAGGAGGAACTCCCAGCCAAATCTTGGAGGTTCTGGTGGGTGGTTGGTCCGGGAAGGCTTCCTGGAGGAAGAGACATGACAGATGAGACTTGAAGAATGATAAAGGTTAGCCAGGCCAAGAAAGTACAGGAAGATTAAAGCTGAGGGCACAGGGCTATGAAGGCCTGGAGGTGAGAGTTTGGGGAACTCTCAGTTGCCTGAGGTGTAGTGTGTGTGTGGGGGGGGGGTACTGTGGACCAGGCAGGAGTGGACAGCTGGGGCCACGCCAGGCAGGGCCATGGAATGGCAGGGCCGTGGAGCCACGTAGTGTGGCTGGGCCTTTTTCTGGACCCCATGACCCACCCGGGTGAGACTCAGTCGCTTTTGATTGTACCTTTCTTTCTTATTTTGTGATTTTTTTCCTTAAAGTTGATTCGGACTCTTGGAAGGCACCCTCCCCTCAGCCTCCACAAGCCTGGAGTGAGCACACAGACCCACTTTGTCAACCGAGGGAGGAAAACAGCTTGGTTATTACACAGTAACTACCACGGAATTACCTGATTGTTTATATTTTTCTTGCTACGTAATTGTGTTTGGCCTTAGCATGTAAATTAGGCCATAATTACTGTATAATTTATAGTTTTTATATCTTATAACAAGTTAGTGTCTAAATCACACACCCCCATGTAAATACTTTAAAATTATTCAGTAATTACTTATTTACATTATAATTAAAAATAAGTAATTAGCATACATTTACAAAGGATTTACATACTTATTTCTGAATATCTTGGCAGTGCCAGCGAAATCTTGGGCTGATAATAAAGTGGAGGACTGGGAAGGGGGACAGGGGGTGTGGCTTGGGGGTCCCCTGGCTTCTCAGAACCTGACCCAAGGTGGCAGGCAGGGCGAGGGGGACATTGGGGAAGGGGAAACTTAAAAATGTTCTTCTGGCCAAACAAGGGCTTTTGGGGAGAAGAATTCGATCTTCTTTTCTTTGGGAATAAAGACAGGCTTTAACTGCAGCATGAGGAAGTCAGGGGAGACAAGCAGAAGCACTTCCCAAATGATCCCATGAAGAAGATGCCAGACATGGGGCTCAGACTTGGGGGCCCTTCTGGCTCTCTGTCTGTCTTGACCCTGACCCTGTCCCCATTCCAAAATAGTGACTGCAGTGATGGTATAGAGACCGGTTGCCACTGGGTGGGAGCTGGGCATGGCATTTTATTAATTCCCATTTAGTGGGTAGACAAATAGAGGCTCAACACAGTGAATTCACTCACCTAGACCTCCATGGCCTCCACACCTCGGTTCCCAGACCCAGGTGTTGTCCCTGCTGGGGACACTGCACCAAATAATGGCTGTTGGTTTAGGGCATCCCCAGCCAGAAGAGGGCCTGTCTGAGATGGCAGCTTGGCCAGGCCCACTGACGGGTCCTAGGATCCCAGGCGCCATCCCATTTGGTTGAACACCTTGTCGGCTGCCCTGTCCCACTGCTCTGTTAGGCTCGCAGCTTCCGGAATGTGTGGTGGGTGGCGGGACTTGTGTCCGCAGTGTTGTCATCAAGCAGGTCCCTGGGCCTGAGGCTCTGTTACCGTGGTGACGGATCTAGCTGCTCTGCGAGGCTGCGGCCAGTGGTGCTGCCTGTGGGAGGAACGTGCACACCGCACCTGGGATCCCCGTCGGCGGTCAGGTTGTTCTTGCCAGGATGGTCCAGTGCAATCACCTGCCCCATCAAAGGATGGCGCTGCATCGGGCGCTGCGTCGGCCTCTGTTGCTGGCAGATCCGATGTTCAGCGGTAGCAGTCGCTAGACCAGCCTTGGCAGAGGGAGCCCAGGCCCTGGGGTCCACGCAGAGCCGCCATCCCTGCAGAGAGGGTGACTCCGCGGAAGAGTACACTGCGCAAATTCGGGGGGGGGCCGAGGCTGGAGGCTGGCTGACACCTGCTGGCCGGGCCTTCCTGTCCCTGCTGTGCCCAGCCTCTCTCCTGTGGCACAGGTGCCCTGGTGGCCTCCCCCTATCATGCAGACCCTCACACTTTGTGACCACCCATCAGCCCAAACAGGAAGCTGATGGTGACGACGGCCTCTGTGTCTTTTAAGTCTTTGAAGTTGCACGAATCTTCGTCTGTTCCCACGGGACACATTTCGTTTTGCTTTTTTATCTTGGCTGGGGGAGCGGGAGTTTCCTACGCTGCTAGGGCCCCCTGCATGGGTTGAGGGGCCAAGGTGAGGGGTCTGCCCACTGTCCCTCCCAATGGTGTGTTTGAAAACGGATAAAATGGCCCTTGAGTGGCCTGTGAACACAGGGGACCCTCTCTGAAGTGACCTGGACCAGGAATCCATTTATGACCTATTTCCTTTATGCCCTTACTTTAAAAAAATTTTTTTAAATATTTATTTTTAGAGAGCAGGGAAGGGAGGGGGAGAAGGGGAGGGAGAGAAGTAGTAATGCATGAGAGAAACATCCACGCCCCTTAACCAGGGACCTGGCCTGCAAACCAGGCATGTGCCCCGACCAGAAATTGAACCAGCAACCCCTCGGTTTGCAGGCCTGTGCTCAGTCCACTGAGCTACACCAGCCAGGGCTGTGACCTTTCCTTACCAGGGAGACAGTGGTGGCTCTTTGGGGCCCTGGGTATAAGTGTCACCTCGGGCCTTACACCCCCAGCCTGAGTACTCCCCTTTTGCCCCAAGTAAAAGGGGGAAGGACATGGAAATCAATGCTGTCACCTCTAAACCCTCACTGTGGGCTTGCGGGATCCTTCCTCCTGGGGACCTGCTTCTCCAGGTTCTGGGCCTGGAAACTGGGCAAAGGATTATGGCTTCCCATCGGGGTGGCTGGTCTCAGCCTCCTGCTCCTCCACTCTCGTTCTGTTTTGATGATATGAAGTAAGGAACACCCCTGTCGGCTGTCTGCCCACCCTGACCCTGGGACCACCAGGACCTGCTGGCCACCATTTCGACCTTGCCTCCCACAGTGAAAACTTTGTCCACTCTGCTTCTGACCGTCAAGCACAGCCACATGGCCTCCTAGCGAAGACCTTAACTCCCCCAGTGAGCCCAGCAACAGCTCCCACACACAATGTCCCTGAGCTCTGGGGACGGCCACCGCTGATCTCATGAAGGAGCTATCTGGGTCCCTTCTAAAGGAGCCTTGGCTCCAGGGGTGTAAGCCTCTCACGGTGGGTTCGCTCTAGCAGACCCCCGTCTACGAGCTTTTTGGCCCCTTCTCCCGTGGGCAACGGCAGCTCTGGCATCTTCATTCAGTGACAAGTGCTACTTTGTCCAAGCTCTTGAGAGCCATTCCGGCAGCTCTTGGGGCCCTTGCCAGAGCAGTAAATCCTGTGTTCCTGGAGAACCTCTTGTGCTGACAAATTGGCCTTGGCTCCTGCCGGCGCTCGTTAGGCAGGACCTGCATGCTGCCCCCTCCCCCCTCGGTAGGCCCACACTTGCCCAGCTGGGGTCGGGTTCGATTTCACCAGCCTCTCATTAGAGGTCTGACGACCAGGAGGGCATGTGGGGGCAGATTTTGAGCCGGGCTAGTACATCTTGGGGCATCTGCCTCACCTGAGGCCTCTGCAGAGTCTTCACACAAGGCTGGACGGGGGCACTGTCCCCTCACAAAGGGCACGTTCCACTTCTGCAGACCCAGAGAGTTCAGGACCACCTGGGTGCCAAGGTTCTCAAGGGCATCTACCCAGATAACCCTTATCCCATGTCGCTGGGTCCCCGCCTTCCTTCCCCATGAGGCCTTGCCATTGGCATAGCGTAGGTTGATCTTGAAGTTCTACCGCCCTGATGGCCTCAAGGCTGGCCTTGGGCTCTGTGGGCCCTCCAGCTGCAGGAGGCAAGGGTTCCTTTAAACACAGCCAAGAAAACCCTCCGGCTTCACTGAGAACTAGGGATGGACCACTTTGAGCCTGTCATTTACTCTTTTTAGAGCTTGTAGGCATTTAGCAACAGCCACCCAGACCTGTCATCCTCATGGGTACCGTTTCCCCCGAACTCCCAAACACCGGAGTTATTGCACCAGCCTGGTGTCCTCTTCCGCTGCCTTCTGTCCTAGTTCACCACATGTGGAAGATAGCAGGAACTGCATGCTACAGCATGCCGGGGACTGTCAGCTCTCTAGCTGACAGTGATGCAGTCCTTGGAGTCCTTGCCAGCTAGCCGCCAGCAAGTGATGGAACTCAAGAATCGCTCCTCAGGTCTGCCTCCTGGGGCCTCTGTGGCTGCCCCTGCACTGGACTTCTCAACTACATTTGTGCCTTTCTACAATGGATTCTGTGCCGACACTGAGACATGGGTTCAGGGTCCCCTGAGTTATAGAGGGAGAACTCCCAGGGGAAAGGGAGTGGGGGGTGGTCATACTGGGAGGGTACAGGATGGGGAAGATGAGGAGCTAAGCTGGCACGTGGTCTCAGCTGGAGTCTACCCTCCCCCTGAGCCCATGGTGGGTCCTGGAGTGTAGACTCTTCCTTGGAGAGGTCCCCTTTTGATGTAAAGGGCCTGGCCTTTTGAACTCCCACGTGGGTCATCACCCTGGTGTGAGGGAGTCTAAGGTTCTGAGTAAGGGCATCTTGGCTGAGGGCAGTCCTCCAGGGGAGGGATGGCTGTGAGCCAATGTTCACCGCAGCTGGAGGACAGATGCCCTGCCCAGGGGAGGGGTCCAGGCAGGGGGCCACCAGGACCTGCTACACACCCCTCCCGCTGTCTGGGAGCCCAGGATGAGGCGTGCTCTCTCTTCCTCCTCTTTCCCTTTCGTTTCCTTCTCAGCTGTAAAAAAGGATGGTCTGGACCCGGAATCGCTGTGTGCGTGAATGTGCTTCTTGGTTAAAGAGTGTGTGAACTGGGCTTTTGTTAAGGTAGCAACCGCCTGGGGGCCTCTCAAGGAAGCTGCTTAAAATCAAGTGCTCTACCCCTGGATCTGGAGGTGGGAACTGCGATTGCCTGCCTCCCCCTGGGAAAGGCCTGGGAGAGATCCCCCTGCAGCACAAGTCGGGGGAGAGGGCTGAGTTCTGGAGGCAGCAGAATGTCATGGAAAAGAGCCCAGACTCTGGGGCTCCCTGGTTTCAACTCCCAACTCTGCCACCTACTTGGGGATGTGACCGTGGGTGGATCACTTCACCTTTCAGAGTTTCCCCATGATAAAGTGGAGGATGAAGAAAATAACACCTGCCTCGTGGAGGTGTTGGAGCATTAGATTGATTTGTGTCTTTAAAGTGCTTAGAAGGGGCCTGATATGTCTTCAGTGCTCAGGACACATTAGGCATCATTGGCTGGGTCTACACAGAGACCCTCATCCCCGCCCCAACCATAAGCAGGAGCCCAAGGCTTTATGGGTGAGAAGAGACCAATATTCCAGCCTCTGATTCCCAGGAGTCTCAGCGGGGGAAATCTTTAGGATGGACCAGAGAGACTGGACCAAGGCTCAGGGCAGAGCAGGGCGACCATGCCCTTGAACTACTGTTACTCTGGGGAAAGGGAGGAGCTAGACTCAGACCCCAACTCCACACAGGGTCCCCACCAAGGCCTTGGGGGAGGGCTCGTTTGGGCACAGCTGTGCTAGAAGCTCCTCTGGCCCCAGACAACATTACATGGTTGTATGCTTTGAGGGACAGAGGGTGAGCCTGGGAGTGGAAAGGAGAAATATCTCTCACCCGGGTGCCTCCTTGGCCTGGGTGGGGCCCTGAAGCAGCAACAAGGGCAACTGAAGGGGCAGGGAAGAGCAGTCACTAAGCTGTGCAGTTGCAGTCTTCAACAGCGGCACCGTGTGGCGGAGAGAAGCAATAGCAGTTGGCAATGTTACTGGTATTCTTTCTGCAGACTGGGCCATTCCAAAGGGTTCTTAGATAAGTGTGTGTGTATGTGTGTCTAAGTGTCAATGAGCATGCGAGTCCATATGTGTAAACTGTAGCTCTAAGCCTCAGTGACTTGGGCACATTTCGTAACGTTTCAATGCCTGGGTACCCAGATTTACAAACGCAGAGCGGCGAGATGACCAGGGCTCGCCAATGTCCATCGGATCCTCCACATTTCCCAGCCTCCCTCGCAGTTAGGCTGGGATCATGTGACTGATTCTGGCCAGTGACGGGCAGCAGAGTGGTGCTTGTCACTTCCTGTCTGGGACAGGTAAGATCTCCTGTGTGTTCATCACTTTCCTTTCCTGCCTTCGCGACCTTAGGAGCCGCCCCCTGTTCCACAGGGCACAGCCACAGGACAGGAAAAGCAGCACGGTCAGACCTGGACTGGGCGAGTGAGAAACGCGCGTGTGCAGCGACACGCCCCTGGTTGGGGGCTGGTTGGCGGTTGCGGCACAGCCTGCCCAGTCCTGATGGGTAAGAATCATCCTCGTCTCGTGGGAAGTGTGAGATGGTCACGAGGACTTTAGGAGTTAATATGCCCCCGGGGATAATATGCCCCCCGGGCGGGAGGGGGGGTGCTGCTTCTTGGGGCTTTGTGAAGATTCTATGAGCCGGGCTGTGATTCATACCTAGTGGGTGCTCACAAAATTCTCGAGGAGTAGTGTGTGTACACTCGAAGTGGGGGTTCCGTTCCAGACCACGCAACAAAGCCAGTCCCACTGCAGAGCAAATCGTAATCTCTTTGCTGGTGGAGGGTATTGCCTTCGATTGCTCCACAGACCACACCTGTGAAGCTCAATAAAGCAAAGGGTAATAAAGCGAAGTGTGCCTGTGCTGTTCTTATCGTTTTTCAGTGAGATAGGCTTTCTCTTGAGTTTAATTCCAGACCCCGCTTGGAAAGGCTACCTCCCGTGGAAGGGTGACTTAAGCTACTTGAGCAAACAAACAATAGCTATTGCACCAACTGTGTGCTCTTGGGGGCCGAGGGTTGCTGGGGGTGGGAATGAAGCCCGGTGGGGCCACAGAGGGAGGGGCCTGCAGGGTCAGGCTGAGCGCAGCTGTTCCCCATCCTGTCCTGACCACGGAGCACTCGGGCAAGGAAGGCTCTCTCCCCCAGGTGTAGCCCCTGCAGGCTGGGGCTGGGGCCACTTGAATGTTCTGCTGAGGGCACTCAGGCCTCATATCGGGTGACACCAGCATCACCGTCATTGTCAGCGCACCTACAGAGAACCTTCCATGGGCCAAGTCCCAAGTCTACAGCTTTATGAGCCTTAACGTGGTCTCCACTGCGTCCCAGCGGGCAGCGTCCTTCTTTCTCCACCTTCAGGACAGGATACGAGGCTGCGAGACAGGAACGAGCTTGCCCGAGGTGGCAGTGCCAGAGTCGACTGCAGAGCCCCGGGCTCACCCTCTGCCTGCGCCCTGCTGCCACCCAGGGGTCTGGAGCACGCTCAGGACTGGACGCGCCAAGCCTGCTGTGCCCTTGAGGGGGCGGTGAGAACAGTAACAGGCATGCCGAGTTGGAGGAGCAAACCTCAGAAAAACATGGACAGTGCAAGGCCATTTCTGTAAGGAACGAAACCAAAATCATCTCTATTTCTATAGGTCCCTATGCACGTGAAGACAGAAAATTCCAGAAGGAGACTCATGGGACTGGTAAGTGCTTTCTCCCGAAAGGGACAGGGTAAAGGGTGAAGGTGGCCTGGGGGGATTTTATCCACCATACTTACATTTTTTATACGGTGAGAAGGTGTTTATATATCGTTTGTATAATTAAGAATCCATTTAACAATTTCAGAAGGGCATTAATAGATAGACGACCTTACTGGGGTGGGGAAGTGTAGGCCTCCCGTTCTGCCAGCTTCCCTCGGCCTCATGCGCTTGTGTTGCCAGGACATCTGTGTGCTAGGGTTGCGTGTTTGCTCGCCTCAGGCTTCCGAACATAACGGTCCCTCTGTCTGGGGCACTCCTCCACCCCGGCCCCCATTTTCAAGACTTCTTTTCAGCCTGTAGGCCTCAAGCCAGAGGTGTTACCGATGCTGGTCCTTCCCCTGATGGCCCCTCTTCCTCCAGCTTCGCCCGCGGCCCCCTCCTCCAGGCTCCTCCAGCCTCGGCATTTCCCCCACTGTAGTCCTATCAGCTGGTATAATCATCACCTGCTTTCTTGTCTGTCTGCATCGCTGGATTATGAAGCCTGTGAGGGTGGGAATTGGGTTGGCCTCGCTCTCCGCTGATCTCCGGCACCTGACACTTAGCAGGCACTCAGTAAGTGTTTATTGAATGAATGAGTGAATGAACATGTCAGAAGTGGTTCCAACGGCACAGACGCGGGTAGAAGGATCACCTCTTTCTAGCCGTGTCTCCATTGATACAGCCCGAGAGGACATCAGCTTGCTGGGGGCTGCACCTTGCTGGGGCTCCACTGGCTGGTTTCTGTTTAATTAAAATGCGCATCTTCCCCTTCGCATATTCCTTTGGGACACCCAAACACCTGTCTTTCCTCTTCCTGCAAGTCTTTCTTAAAATGCTCTGTCCACTGTTGGCTTTCTCTTCTGGCTCCTCGTCCCTATAAAATCTCATTTGCCTGTTCCTGGCAGCCTCTTCAAGGGGCAGCAACGGGGAACGTGACTCTGTGGGGGGTGGAGAGTCCACGGTGAAGAGATTGCAGAGAGCTCAAAACAGTGTGGTCTTCTCAAATGGGAGGTCAAGGTGCGTTCGTGGCCTTGAGAGTGACAGTGGCCACTGTCCAGTTCCATGTCCAGCTGTCATGGTCTCAGAAGAAGGACACAGCCAGAGGCTGGGGCCTGGTGTGCGGAACATGGATGTCTCTCGTGGCCCCATCTCCGACGGGCATTGCAGACTCAGGGGCGCCGCAGGTCTGTCCCTGCCCCTCCCCCACCCAGCCCGCACCCTGCCTCCCCTGCCCCCCACCCAGGCCTTGCAAGAGCCTGGGAGCTGAGGACAGGAAATCACACACCAAGGCCCTATCTGATGCCCATAAGTTTGCTCAAGCTTATGTAAATCACACAAAAACTGACAAGTTTTCCTATTAAAAGATAATTGTAATCAGGGCGCCGGACGTGCGGCGTGGGGATGATTGGAGATAGACGGACAGCACGGAAAGATGGATTGTTTTAATTTGCACCAATTAAATTGAAGTTCATGGGATCATCTTCTTCAATCTTCATGAATACTTTATTTTCTGGCTGCTACGGAGCTATTAAAAAGAATGATTGAGGCACGCGGCAGGCCGGGTATATTTTATGAAATATCACCTTTAAAGAATTTGAGTACGCCATTTTCATAATGAGTTTTCTAGTACCTAATCCTCTTCTCTATTACTACGTTTAAGAAGCGGATTGATCTGGGAAGTGCCGAGGGTGCAGGTAATGATACATTTTGCCAGGCGCAGGCGGTGATAATGGATCACGGTTTGGCGAGGAGGATAATGGATGGGTGCAGAGAGGGGCGTGTGTAGGAGTTTGGTGCTCTTGGTCCCGTGTGGGTGCGGGGCTGTGTGGAGTGAAGCGCCCGCCCTTGCTGGGTGCCAGGTTTGGCTCCAGGTGGCTGGGCTGGCTAGGAAGGTGTGGAGCTCGGAGGAGGGGAGTAGGGCTGGGGTGCGGAGGCTCCGGGGTCTGGGGCAGCCTGGAGAGGTCTGTGGACTCGGCCGCAGGGAGAGGCAGGAACTGCTGGTGCCGCCCCGAGCCCATTTCTGATGCTCTGGTGTTGAGCCAAGGCCTTGAATTTGGGGACAGGGTGGAGGATCGGGCCCTCTGAGCCCACAGGCACTTAACGGGATCCAGACAGCAGAACAGGGTCAGCAATAGCCCCAGGTGTGGGTCTGATTGCAGCAACTGCACCCTTGAACTTGACTTTCTCTAAGCCTGTCTCTCCCGGGGTCTAGAGGAAAAAGCACATGAGGAAGTCCACTCTCAAAGGAAGCCAGGGCAGTGTGGGCCAGGGGGACCCTGCCCAGGAGTCGTGGGTCCTTTCGTGCGTGATCGTGTGCATGGGCAGAGTCAAAGACTTGGATGCGACATAATGCTCCAATCAGAGGAGCCAAACTTATGGCCGGGGGCCTTGTTCCCTTGTATCAGGTGACGCCTGAGGGCGCCGACGTGGCCCTCATAGGCTTAGCCCCTAGAGTCACAGCACCAATGGCTTCCCAAGGTCTCTGACCTTGGCCCTGGGGAGGGAGGGCACCAGGCATCCAGCCGGAGCAGCCCAGGGGAGTAAGCAGAGGGGGGAGCCCTACCCCACCCCAGGCTGGGTCTCTACTCCGTCACTTGGCTGGGCTTTCCTCCCCAAGCTTCAGCAGCAGCAGCCGTCATAATTAACCCTGCTAATTAATCAGGGCAGGACGGATTAATTGAGATCACAGGAGACCAGGAGAGCAGGTGCGGCTTCGGGGCTGACGGGATAACGAGCTCTCTGGATGCCCAGGGGTCCTGGCCCTGCCTGGGGGAGCCCTGGGCTCACTCAGCGATGAACTGTGCCAGGCAGAAGCCCGAGGGACCCAGCCCTTTTGGGTGTCCTGGGCCCTCTCAGGCGGGCTTTGACAGGCAGAGCCAGAAGGCTGGCCAGGTGGACAGAGTCTCCATCACCCCCACTGCGTGGTGCAAGTCCTAGTTCTGAGGTAACCCATGAGCAAGGGGGCCCCAGGCTTTGGGGGAAGCCTGATGCCTGATCAGGGCCCAGGCCCAGGACCAGCCCATCCCTCCACCACAGAGCAAGTCTCCTGCTGCCCCAGAGGCCCCTAAAAAGGGGCCTCAATTTGAACCGAGACTCCCAAAGAGTGGCATCCGGTAAACTATGGGAGAGAGAGCACAGTGGGGTTCCCAGCAGGCAGGGACGTGGTCATTTTACATTTACTAAGATCTCTCTAGCTGCTTCCGTGTGGACAGAATTTGGGAGGGGCCCGAGTGGAGGCCGGGACCCCCTGGAGGAAGCTGGGGCCGCGGCCCAAGTGCAGGAATGGTGGCTCAGACCGCGTGGTGGCAGTGGCGCAGCGGGGGCTCTCTGCGGTTGGCAGCTACAGACCTCGGTGACTTTCATACCTCGGCGGAGTGAGGGACAGAAGTCAAGGGCCATTATTCAATTTCAAGGATATTCTGTTCCTGGAGTGGGGAGCGTGAAGCAGGTTCAGAGAGCAAGAAGTGTTTGACGTGTTCTGGGTCCTGACCTCGACTTCCTATTGGACCCGTCACTGCTGCCTGTCCCCGCGGCCCTCACATGGCCCCACCCCCCATCCCACCCCAGCTTGCCAGGCTGCTGAGACACTTGACCCCATGGGTGCGCCCACCCTTGCCCGCTGCTCCTCCCCCCAGAGAACCGCTCATCCTCCCAGACCCGCTTAGGCCGCCCCTCCCCACGGAGCCTCCCTCCCCCTGAGCCCCCACCGCGTCTTTGTACATCGCTCCTGCCAGAATCCGTTTCTCCCTCTTCACTTGTCTTGGTGTTTGTGGCTTCTTCCTTGGAGCCTCACCGTACTTTTTATGACCCTTTGGCAACCCTGAATCAGTCCCCTTAGCGCTGTGCACTTTTGGAACGCATTTGGGAGTGGACATTGCCAAGTGCTCTGTGCTGCTGACTCCTCGTTTAGGCACGGCGAGCCGCCGCTTCCTTGGAGGCGGGTCCCTTGGCCTCAGCCCCGTGGACACTTGGAACTGGTCGTTCTTTCTGTGGGGCCGCCCTGTGTGCTGTAGGGTGGTCAGCAGCATCCCTGGCCGGTTGTGACAACCAAAAATGTCTCTAGATACTGCCAACTGTCCCCGGGTGGGGAGAGGAAAGGACCGTCCCGGCTGAAGACTGCTGCTTTAAAGAGAAACCAGAAACGTAAAACCAAGTGACATGAGACTCCCTGCGCCGGCAGGTCTGATGCTGATCTGGGGTGAGTTTTGAGAATGTCAACATCAATGCTCCCCCAACACAGACATTCCTGGCTTTTGTGCAAATGTGCTCCTCAAAGCACACACATGCTGCCCTGACGGGTGTGACTCGGTTTGTTAGGTGCAAAGTGAAAGGTCGCCAGTTCGATTCCCGGTCCGGGTACATGCCTGGGGTGCGGGTTGGGTCCCCAGTTGGAATGCTTACAGGAGGCAACTGATTGATGTCTCTGTCTCAAATCGATGTTTCTTTCCCTCTCTTCCTCCCTCTTCCTGCTCTCTAAAAATAAGTAAATAAAATCTTTAAAAAATAAAAATAAAAGCACACGCATGCCAAGACACGTGTATTAGAAAGCCCACAGGGACGCTGTCCAAGTTAATCCCCACACTGGACTGAATGGAAGCCTGTAGTCTGCAGTAGAGTGGGTGAAAAATGTGGTTCAGTCAGCAATGAGCACAAACGATCTTCCAAATATGCAGCAAAGGGGATGAACCTCCCCTTTCGAGAGAGGCAGCCGACAGCAGTGGGTGCACCTGGAGGGCCCCTTGTGTGGAGAGCCGTCGGGTCAGTGGCTGCCATTGGCCCTTGAGGGGCTGGTGACGTGCTTCTTGCTCGATCTCGAGTTGAGCGCTGGTTTCCGGGCTGTGTCGATCTGTTGAAACGCTCTGGACCAAACACTTAAGATTTGTGCATTTTTCTGGATACATGTGATGCTTCTATAAAAAGCACGCTTAAACAATAATAATACCACCTTAAAAACAAATGAAGAGGGACATTGTAAGGAAGAGAGTTCGGCTTGCTGAAAACTAACGAATGTCACAAAACCCTAAATTGCATTTACCTTTTATAACTGATCTCTGGTGTTCCATTTCCAGCAATTTCTTGTCCTTTATTTTTGTTTCTTTGCCTTCATGATGGATGCCTGATGTCTGACTCTGGGCTGGGAGGCGGGGGGCTGATGGACCATTTTCACAGACTGGGATCTTCATCTGTGTCTCAAGTACATGATTGTAGGTTTCGCTCCCTGAGGTCGGTGTGCTCGTCAAAAATATTAGCATTTGTGCAAAAAAAAAAAAAAAAAAATCATGAGCTTGCAAGGGTTTGGGTGTATTTTTTTCATTTACCTGGTAAAATGCAGGCGGGATGCTGCCTGGGATAAGCTGTACGTTAGGGGTGGCAGGTGTTCCCAGTCAGCTGATACACAGAGTTGCAATTATTTGGGTAAAATGCAGGCGTTCTTTTTCCCCCCCCAAATGGTCCACAGAGGATGTTTTGAAACTGTAAATTAGAAAACTTGAACAATTTTCATTGCCCAAACCATGGGCCTTATTTACTGGGGTTGCATCATTTCCATCAGCGCCAAACATGTTGTGGCACCTCCCATCCCACCCTCCCCGGGGCCCTGTTCTCCTCCCCCCAGCACGGTATCCTTGCTCCTCTGAAGCAGAATGCCCTGGAGAGTTGTCGTTACTTGCTGCTGCTGCTGCCTGCGCCCAGGTCTCTCCTCCTCCCTCCCCAGGAAACGGGTCACACATGGCCAGTCCCACGGTCACTGGCATTTGATGCGCTTGACAAAACCTCTTCCCTTGGCTCCTAGGACGCCCCCTGTTACTTTTCCTTTGTCTCCCTGGCTGCTCTGTCCCCAGATTCTTTGCTGGCTCCTCCTCTGGTGTCCGTGTGCCCAGGGCCACTTCCTTCTCTTCTCTGGCTCCCAGGTGACCATGGGGCCCAGGCTCAGGCCTAAGACCTCCCCACCTCCGCAAATCTCTAGTGGACTCCGGCTTCTGACGCCCACCCATCTATGCGACAGCTCCATTTGATGTCTTGCTTTTCCTTTTCACACACGCTCCTCCCGCTGTCTTCTGGTCTCAGGTGGCGGCACCTGCCTTCTCCCTGTGGCTCACCCCAGCCCCCGGAGTACTCCTGGACCCCACGGCTCTGTCATCAGCAAGTCCTGGGAGGAGGGTGATAAACACCAGGACTCAGGCTATTGAACAACTTCCTGAATGCGTTGACTTACTTGAATATATAGTTCCATGAAGGCAGGTCTGTGGAGGAACACGATGGGACTCCTTCATGGATCACCATTTTTAACAGGACCTTCCGGGCACACTTTTCATAGCAGGCTGACTGAGTTGCAGATTTCACAGGCAGCAGAAGGGTCACGAAGACGTACTGCTGCTGAGGGGGGCAGGATTCCCCAAGCCTCCCCGCCCACGGCAGGGCTGACCTCTCTCCCCGGTGGAAGTGATGGCTGCAGTGTTTAGGAGTCTACCTCAAAGGCCACTTTGGGGCTGACCCTGGTGCTCCCCAACAACTTCCCTCCATTTCCCCACCTGTCCTGGTCACAACTGTCTCCTGGCATAGGGCCTGGCACATAGTAGGAGCTCAATATGCGAATGGAAGGTGATCTACAAACTCAGGCCCGGGGGCGCTCTGTCTGGGGGTGTGCATGGTGTGCACACTGTCCCCTTTGCCCGAGCCCCCCACCCTCCTCTGGCTGGGCTGGCGGTTACACCCCGAGCCGGTGGTGACAACCGGCTCCCCCATGCTCCATCCGTGCTCACTTTAATTGCCCGAAAATTGACGATAGATGCAAGGAAAATAATGAGGCCTAATTATGTTAATTAAACGGCTAATTCATTAATTAATGCACTTCCATCCTTGGCTGGGAGAGGCCCCTCCGCTGTGGCCGGGAGGCTGGGTTCGTTCCAGCGGTGAGGAGAGGCCCCGCCCAGGCCTGGGAGGCAGAGGCCCTCTTGGATGGGGGCCAGGGAAGCGGGGCTGCCACAAGTCCTCTTCGGCCACTCGTCCTTGGACACCCCCTGTGTCCTAGGACCCTGTGCTCGTCTTCTGGCTGCAGCTTATGAGGTGCTGGGAAGCGGATGGTAAGCAGATCCGGGCAGGTCTGTGTTCCCGGGAGCTTCCTGGGGACTCTAGAGTCGAGGAGGCAGCATGGATGGGCAGGGACCCCACAGAGAGGGTGAGCAGGTTTGCCCAACAAGGGTGGGGTTCGGGGTGACCACAGAGGTAGACAAGCTCCTCACAGCACCCCATCCTGGGCCCCACGCGGTTGGCCCGGTCGCTCTGGGCACCTCAGCTCCAACTTCTGGTCCTTCATCCTCTGCCCCTGGTCCCTCCCCACTACCCCCTAGATCTGGGCCCTGATGTCCCGTCTTTGGGTCAGAAACCCTACTATGCTCTCCCAACACCCTGTCCTTTCTGTTTTGAGCCCCGGGTGCCATTTGTAATCATAGGATTCTGGGTAGCTTTGTTCCGTTCTTATATCCCTAATAAGCCCCCAGGCTTGGCAGAGGAGGAACTGGGGTCTCCCTAACTCCCTGCTCTTTCCTCAGGACCCAACTAGGGTCCTGGCACTGAGCGGTGCTCACGAGCTGTTTGGGGAATGAATGAATGGATTACTCGTGAATGGTGGGGGTCTGTGGGAGGTGGGGCCCTGTGGCTGAGGCCTGTCCCCCAACTTCCTCCTGCTCCCCATGGTCACAACCTGTACCGTGTTATTACCAAAATCATCGGTTTCTCTTTGTCACCAGACAGGGCTGCCTCTGGGTCCCCTCCCCAGGGCTCGTGAAGTAGAGATACATTTCATAGTCACATATTCAGGTGAATTACAATGTCATCCGAGGCCATGTGGAGAAGAGGTGGGGTTGGAGCGTTGAACCCTGGCTTCACTGCTTCCAGGCTGTGCAACCTTAAGCAAGTGTCTTAACCTCTCTGGGCCTCAGGCTTTCCTTTGGCAAATGGAGGTGGGGGGTGCTCCTTTCTTACAGCGGCTTGTGGGCTTTGGGTGGGATGCCATGTGCAGGGTGCATAGCCCGGGCCACCCAGTAAGGCAGTTATGCACGCACCTCAACAACTTTGATTTCTTTCTTCCCCCAATACCTTCATCTGAGCTGCAAGACCCCCTTCTTTCTGGTGGCAAAAGTGTGATCCGGCCAGAGTTGGCCACATCTGGGATTGTCCAGTCACTTCCAGTCAGACAATTCATCACCTTAGCGCTCTCCCCTGGCCTTGCCCCCTTCCCCTTGGGGTTGGTGCGAAGCGCCGCGCTCGCACCACGCCCTCGCCTGCTGGAACTCCTCTCTGTGGACCGGTGGCCCCCTCCGGGTTTCTCCTTGTCTGTCTCTCTGGGTCTCCCCAGTTAACCCACATTTTTAACCAAGTGAAAAAGATTCATAAAAACTCCACAGTCAAACCTGTGTGGGAACCTGTGTGCACGGCATGACAACCTCCCGCCCCCGCCACGGGGACGCGGGCTGGCTGGAAAAGACCCCTCCGGGGGCACCTCAGTGCAGTGTCTTCGTCTGGATTGTTTGTTTGTTGTGATTTTTTTCTATCCATTCTGATTTTTAGAAATATTATTTCTCTTGATCATTGAGTTTTGGGTATCCCCTTAAATTTTGAGCCCAAGGCAAGTCCCTCACTTGCCTCACCCCAATCCAGACCTTCTCTCCAACATCTCTCTGGGGGGCCCCTGGACAGGGCTGCACCTCCCTGTCCCCTGCCCCCCTTGCCCTGATACCCTTCTGACCTCCTCTGGCCTCCCGCTCTCACAGAGGCTGCTGGGAGTGGGCATCCGGGGTGGGGCCTGGGAGGTGCAGGCTTCCCTGTATTGAGACCCCCATCCCCACCTTGCAGGGCCTTCGGCCACTTTTCTGTACTTGCCTAGGAATCTTCCTGGACAAAGATGGGCTGGGAAAACAGTGTGGGAACCAACAGCCCGTCTCCTCTGTCCCCAGAGGGGTGGGGAGGAAGGGGGGACCATGGCATCTTCGTTCTTCAGGTTCTTGAAGCCAAGTAGGGCTCTCCCAGCTGGGTGCCCTGAAGGGGCCAGCCAGCAGGGAGCAGGGAGTATGGGCATGAGCCCTTCCCCCGGGGCCCCCTGCCTCTCCTGGTACCCAGCACACCTGTCTGGGTGCTCCTGAAACTGGCCTGGAGTGAAAATTCCCGAAGGTGCTCAGGGTCGGCCAGTCGCGCGGACAGGCCCCAGATTGCTGCCACACAGGCTGGGGAGGGAGGGAGGGGCCACAGAGGGTGCCCACAGCGCCATCGGGGCTTCAGCGCCGTCTCCCGGGGAGAGAGAATCGATTGCTTTATTGCTGAGACTTCATTTGAAGGAAGTGAAACTACAGCTTCATAAGAAATACGATTATTATAAAGCGCTCAGGCCTCTGCCTGGGGGCCTGGGCCCTGCTGGTCGCAGCCCCGTCCCGCGAAGCAGAAGCCACCATCTCACTTCTGATTTGAACGGATTTCAGAAGTGTAATGAAGGCTACCACCGAGACCGGGGTCTTGTCTCTCGGAGCTGTCTCTGAGCAGACTTGATGAATGCGGGGCTTCTGCAGCGCTCTTGTCCCTGACCTCTGGCCCCCAGGCTCTCTCCTCGGGTGGACGACAATAATAATGACAGTGGTGACGACAGTGGTCATCTGAGCAGCGGAACTTTTGTTGAGCATTTACTGTGCACCAGGTCTGGACAGTGTCAGCACTTGGCAAGCTTGTCTCACTGAATCCTCACATTAATTCTGTGAGGAAGTACACCACTCAGCTGTTGCCATAAAACTGCTGCTTGACAGATGATCCCAAAACTCAGTTGGTTAAAACAGCGACCAGTTGTTGTCAGAGAGACCCGTGGGGCCCCTGGGGGTTAGCTGATCTCATCTGGGCTTGGCTGGGGTACTTGGCTCCAGTCCAGGGGTCCCGCCCTCTCCGGGAGCAGCTCCCAGCCTGGGCATGTTCTTCTCCCAGGTGGCAGAGGCACCACAGACCACAGATAGAAACCCCCAAGGTCTCAAGAGCTTCCCCGCCCTTTGTCCTTCTTCTGTTGCCAAAGAAAGTCACATGGCCAAACTCAGTATCCTGCCTCTTCAGTGGGAGACACTGTGAACTCACACGGCAAAGAGGAGAGGTGGAGTTGGGACCATTTATACAGTCTGCCGCAGGCACCACTATTACTATTCCCATTTCACCGACCAGGAGAATGAGGGTCAGAGAGGGAAAGTTGCTTTCCCAGGGTCACACAGCCACAGCAGAGCTGGGATTCGGAGCCGAGCCGTGTCTGAGGCCTCAGCAGCCCCTTTCTCACGACCCACTCAGTGCCCAGAACCCTCCGACTGAGACCGTTCATTAGGACCCAGACACATGGCCTTGGCCTGACTGCTGTTCCCCATGTCCCTGGTATTCCTTCACCCCCCAATTCTCACCAGACAGGGAGTGGGCTCTGGGAGCGACAAATAACCCTTTGGCATCAGAAACCGTTTTGTCTGATCTTTGTTCTGCCGGACAAGGGATGCCGGCTTCTCCAGCTGGAGCAGGTGGAGTCAGGATTCGAACCAAGCTCCTGGCTCTGCCTCCCTGGTGCAGTGACCCCCAACCGAGGTTGGACACTGTTCTCCAGCTCAGTCCTCCACCAGTGGCCAGCTCCTGGGGTCTCACCCTCTTCCCCATCCCACTCTGAGTGCTGAGAGCTGGCAGACACAGAAACAGGTTCTACCCTGTCCCCTCCCTGCTCCCTGGGGCCCTGGGCTGCAGGCTGCCTGTTTTGCCCCAGCACCCTGTCCCCTCCCCCCCCGGCTCCCTGGGGCCCTGGGCAAGTGGCGCCCGTGCCCGGGAACCCGTGGCTGTGTGATCCTCAGGGACCCACAGACTCCCACCACCTGACTCCTTTTTAAGCTTTTATTATTTCTCTATTACCCAAGTAATACATGTTCATTGCAGGAAAATTAGAAAATACAGAAAAGCATAAAGGGAAAAAAATCAAGTGTAACCAGTTTAGAGGCATCTCCACTCATTAGGGGTATAAACATGAAACGGTTTTATTTTTCCAATAACTGCCGCCGCCATGCTCTCTCCGAGCCGCCTCTCCCTGCCCGCCGGGCGGCAAGGCCGAACGCGACGGTGCCACAGCTGATTCCGTGACTTCCCACTCCGGCTGATCCAGACGGGCTCACCCTGGTGTCTAGACTCAGGCCAGTGTATTTGAAAAGCCCATTTGTGTTCAAAGCTGGTCCTCCTCTCCTCTCCTGGGGGGCTGGCCCACATCCTAGCTGTGCAGGGTGGGGTCTTCTCACGCCCCCTCCCCTCCCGCAGCAGGGTCTGGCTGTGGCATTGGGGAGACAGGGCCCATGTAGCCGATTTAGGGAGTTCTGGCTGCTGATGTAACTTGTCCATGGGTGGGTGGTCATTCCTTGGGTCCTGCCTGGGGACAGAGGGGCTCTTCCCAGCCTCCCTCCTGGGCCTTGTCGGTCTCCCGCTCCCCCCCACGAGGTAGCTTCATCTATGGCCGACTCCCAGGTGGGTTTATGCTGAATCCTTCTAATGTGTGGCCCCTTGCAAACCGGTGGCCCTAAAACTCATCTTCCCTGGTGACATTGAGTCATCGAGCCTTTGGGTAGAGGTGCTGAGCCTTAGGGCCCACTGTCTCGACCAGTGAGTCATTTTTGTGGACTTTGTGGGCACAGGGGTGGCCAGTGCAGCAGCCAGGGGCAGGCCCAGGAAAGCCACCTGACCCGGCGGAAAGAGCCAAGCTTCCCACCTCCCCGTGGACAAGAGGGGAGGGGTGGCCACTCTCTGCATCTTTTCCACGTCTGGGAAAGGAGTCCGTCTATGGGGTGACCACCCAGCATGTGAGAGGTGGGCCTCCTCTATCCCTAGGATCTTGTCCTGTTTTCTGGGGTGAGTCCTTGGCAATCACGTTTATCCCACGTGCCCCCCACTGTCCAGGCTGGCGGGGTCAGAGATGGACACCGAGCCCCCAGGCACCTGAGAGAGAAGGTCTCTCGGGGACTCCTTGCTAACTCGGGGTCTTGTCTAACAGCCTGTTCTTCCCGATCCAACCAGAGAGGGTCTGCAACCTGAAATGAGAGCCCTAAGTAGTATGTGAATGCCTGTGGGAGTCTATAAATAACATTTAGTTACCGTATTTTTTGGACTGTAAGATGCACTTACCCCCCACCCCCCAGTTTGGGAGGAAAATGGGGTGCATCTTATAGTCCAAATGTTCTGTTTACAGTTGTGAAATATTACGTTATTTATGTTATTAAATATTTTACCACCTTTTTTGCTTCAAAATTTTTTTTTCCTGTTTTCTTCCTCTAAAACGTAGGTGCATGTTATGGTCCGAAAAACACGGTATCTACGATTAAAATGTGATCGCAGTTGCGACATTTCCCCAGTTGTTATCTATTGATGTTAATAGGCTCCTGTGAAAAAAGGCGTCTGTCCTCCAGTGCATGTGGGAAATGCTGGCTGAACCCTGTTAAGTCGGGTTTCTTGACCGCGGGGCTCCGCAGAGCAGCCAGCCGTGTGCGCTGGTGAATGCGCTCCTAGTTTCCTTCCCTCAGTTACCTGAGCACGTCAGGTCTCTCTGAACAAAACTCTGCAGATAATGGTCGGGGGAGAGCTAGACAATTGCATGTATGCCGTGCAGTCATCTCCATTAACTTCATGATCTCCACTCAGAGTCACCGAGTGGCCTTACCTGGGAGGTGCTCCCCGTGAATTTTCTGTTGCATCTCCCCATTCCTGCAGATGAGTAAACTGAGGCCCACATTGGTTCAGTCATTTGCTGGAGTTACAGAGAGCCGGGATGGAACCTCCTGCGCCTCTTGTACTCACCGGGCGGTGGTACTGCTTTCCCGATGTAACTGGATGCCGTGGCATCTTCTCCCACGTGTCAGAAATCACGCACGTTGGTGGGCAGCAGTTTTCTGGTGCATGTGCCTGATTTAGCTGCCTGGTCCCTTCCATGAGACATTTTGTGTGGTTTCACCACAGGGTGCCTAGTAGCCTGCAGGGCTGTTGTCTGGTCACACCGTGCTGGCTGCTTGGGAAAGGGGCCTGTGCCCTCGGCACCAGGCCCTTGGAAAGCCTTGACCTTTCTGCCAGAGGCCTGACTCGAAAGCTCGGAGCCCAGCTAGTTCAGGGCAGGGCTCCTGGGGGGCGGGGCGGAGGGTACGCAGGCACTAGCCAAGGGCTCCTCCTGCGTTCGCTCAGGAGCCCTTTGGGGCAGGAAAAGGGGACAAGTCACATCTACGAGCCACACTGGGATGGAAGGAAGCACCTCCAGCTGCCTTGAGCATGCTCCTGGCCACAGTGGATGGGACCCAAGGCAGGCACGTGACACAGGCCCCTGGGTGACTTCCTCCCTCGGGGATTGGAGCTGGGCTTCAGTCATGCGGGCAGGCTCCGAGGTGGCCTGAGGTGAAGGGGTGCCCGTGCCTGTGGCCGGGAGCAGAGACAGGCAGAGTGGGAGGGAGGAATGATGGGGAGAGAGCATCTGGGGGCGAGGAGGGAGAGAGGAGACGGGTGGCTGGTGGTGCGTGGCTGTGGCAGCTCTCTCGGCCCAAGTTCCAGTTCCTCGCCAGGCCTGGCTGCACTTCAGCCTTCAGGTTCTGGAAGGGTCCCCTCTCTCCTGCCAGTGAATTGTGTGTCTGCCTTCAGTTTATCTCGTACACGTCTCTTATTCGCAGCCCCGTGTCGAGTCCCCTCCTGCAGCGCTAGTGTGAACAACACCTGGGGAGAACAGAGGGCCCCACGGAGGGAAGATGCATCAGAAGCATCCCGTGCTGTGCGCGGTATTTAGCAGGTGCAATGGTAGCTCCTGTTACTATTGTTTTTCCCTGCAAAGCAAGCATCCAAGTCCTTTATGCGGTACTGAGAGCCCAGCATCCTGGACCGGGGAAATGCCACCCTGGGAGGAGGGGAAAATCCTGCCAGACTGTGAGGTGTTAGCCTGTGCCCAACAGCACAGATAGGTTCACGGCCTCATACCCAGCTCGGGAGCTCTGGGTCTCTAGGGAGGGCTCCCAGAGTCCGGATTTGCATAGGACTGTCCAGCCTCTGAGGGGGAAGGACTTGGGGATTAATGACCCGGCTGGTGTGTACCTACCACGTACCATGCACTGTATGTGCTAAGGGCATCTCAGGTGCGATTTTCCTGCCTCCTCATAGCCATTGAATCAGGTGTTGTCATCACCCCCATTTCACAGATGAGGAAACTGAGGCTCTGGGAGCTGGAGTGCTGTGCTCAGGGTCCCACGGCTAAGCAGTGGGCACTGAGAGTTGCTCGGCTATTTCCTAGAGAATGTCTCTTGTCTCCCCGCAATGTCACTTGTTCCCAAGCCCACTGCAAACTGGCACCGAGACAAATCCCTGTCGAACCAAAGGCTGTATGAGCGAGTGAGTGAGTGAGCGAATGAATGAATGAAACACGGGTTACACTCCTAACCCTGAAAAGGGTTATTTTAGGGCTGCTGCTGGATTTTGGAAAACATACCAACCAGCCATGAGTATCTCGGTCCTCCAGATGGGAAACCGACTCCTATACCCCCTGGGAGGTGGAGTCCTCCAGGTAACTGGGCTGGGGACATACCTGGAGCAGCTCCTGCCTCGACCGTGGCAATGACCTTTGAGGCAGAGTAAGGAAGGAGCTTGTTTGACGGGTGGTTCTTTCCTTTCTTTCCCCTCCCCTCCTCTTGGTCACCATCCCGAAGGTAAAAAGTTCATGCGGGCGGCCATCCGTCGCGGGCTGTCAGTGGGCCATGTAATCTCTCTGTGGTTTTATTACTTAAAAACGACGCGGCGTCTGGGCTGGGGAATTTTCCAAGGTGTTCGAGGCTGCCACGGGCCCCATTTATATTGTGCCGGAGTTTTCTTCCCAGTCTCCTTGAGACAAGTGACCAGCGGGCCCCGCTGTGAAGGCCATATCAGTCATTTGGCAACGGGAGCCGGGCCGTGAATTATCAGGGGACGGCGCGGCGGGGAGTGTGGGCCGGGGGCGCGGGGTGACAGTAAACATGTCCCGGGAATGTGTCCCCCATCACTCACGGGCAGATAGCAGATCTAGGCACACACTCGGCCCTATCTCTAAATCTCAGCCTGACCTGTGAGGGAGATGGAGGTGACTTTCCAGGGAGTCTGTCTGCCAGGGAACTTGGACGAGAAGTTACGGCAGGCCGGGCCGCGCGTGGTTCCCAGTGGCCGCCAGGAAGCTGCTGACCGCTGGTTAATTAATTTAATCATCAGTTTATACTTTCATGCCACAAAAAATTATCATTGGGCATCAGCTCTGCGAAGAGGAAGCACATTTTGGATTTCTTACAGAATGCAAAGTGAGGGTCTTTGTTTTAGGGGACCAAGGGGCCCTGGTGTCGGGAAGCTGTTGTCCCCTCTCTGTGGGCCCTGGTCACCTTGCCCCAGCTTGAGGGCCGACTCATCCTCTCGTTCTGCAGGGGCTGAGAGGCTCACCAGAGGGCAGGGGAAAGGTGCCCGTGCCCAGGAGCAGGGCAGCTGCCCCGCCGCGGCAGGCCTCTTCCCCAGGAAGCTGCTGGGCACCAGGCTCTGCGCGGGGCACTCCTCCCCCTAGGCTCGTCAAACCCTACAACAACCCCATGTCATGAGCACCAGGGTCACCCCGTTCTACAGATGACACAGCAGGGCTGAGAAATTGTCCAAGGTCGCCCAATGAGTCGATGCTAGAATTTGACCTTGTGCTCAGGTTTGTCTGCCACTAACTTCTCGTGGGAAGCAGGTTCTGGCTGCTGCCTGCAGTCGGGGTGGGGGGTGCCTGAGGATCCTGAGAGCTTCCTGTTGACAAGTGTCCCATTGACCTGCCACTGAGATCTAGACATGGGTGTCCCACCTGACGCTCCAGCCCACCTCTTCATCTAGCCCGTGGTAAGGAGCCAATACTCTGGCACAGGACAAAGACTGGGGACAGAAAAGGGTCTTCAAAAATTAGGAGGAGGGCAGCGAAGGGAAGAACAAGGTTTATAGGGTAGGGTGGGGGCTGAGCGGAGGCAGAGGTGGGGAAAGGCAGGGGGTTTAGACAGATGAGGAGTTAGGAGGTCCTTCCTCTGTCCCATCGCCTGTCTCGTGCCTTTGCGTCCTCTTTCCTCTTACCTGCCCTTGGTCTTTCCCGCCTCTCACTCCTTTTCCCTGACCTTCTGGGGCTCCCAACGGTGCCGCTGCGTGCTCTTGGACAAATGACTTCATCCCACTGAGCCTCGGTCTCCTCACCTGTAAAGTGGGGACTTGGGCACCTGGTGCTGCGGGGGTCCACCCTGCGAGCAGGGTACCTACTCTCCTGGTCACCGGGACTTTGCCGACGGGAGCGCCGACCATCCCCCGTCCTGGGCAGCTGGTCCCTCAGTGCCCGTTCTCCGAGCCCCCAGCACACGGCACTCCCTGCTGTCTCTTCCTCAGGGGCTCCTTGGTTCTTCTCTCTCGTCCCTTGTGTCTTCCTTCTTCACTCTACGTCTCCCTCCCCCTCCCCCTGACCGTCTCCTTACCACCTAGTCCCAGACTCCAACTCCTCCTTTCCACATCTGGAAGATTCTTCCCTCCTCTTCTGTCTCTTTCTGCCTCATCCCAGCCCCTTCCTGCCCTGTGCACCCCGCTTCTCCTTTCTCTGCCCTCTTCCTCATTTCCAGGGGCTCGCTTTGGGCCCCCATCTCTGTCCTGTGCCAGAGTGTCCCCCCCTTACCATGGGCTGGAGGGCCAGATGGGGACACCCACACTCCCTCACAGCGACCCTGGGATCTTGACCTGAGCCCCGAGACCGAGCTGAGGGTCCTGAGGGCAGGTTCAGGGTCAGCCAGAGGGGCAGGATGGGAGCTCACCTGCCCAGGAGGCCGCCCGCACACCTGCCCCGCAGCCGCCCTCAGCCTGCTGGTGCTCGGACAAGGGCCAACTTTTCGAAGATAATTTATAGGCCGATACCTCATTGCACATGGTAATAGCTTGTGCTTAAATAATAATAAGCTTGATTGCCGTGCAGTCGTTAAACTTTTTTTCCCCATCCAGCTTAACTGACCATTCTGTGCGGTTTGGAAGAAGTGGGGAGAGGGAGCCGGGTCATTATCCCGGACCTGAAATGAGAGTTAATTTCTAATGAAGGTATAATTTTATTCCAATGATTTTACATTTAATTAACTAAAGCTACAAGTAATTTGAAATTATACAGTGATGGCGCCTCACTTTGCGGATCACAGAGGGCAGATACGGGTGCTGAGGGTGGGCGTGGGGGCCCAGGAGGAGGGGTACACGGCGGAGAGAGGGTCGAAGGAAGAGGGCCCTGTGTCCGTCAGTGGCTGTGGTCCAGGCCCCGGGCCGGCACCTGAGGCCAGTTGCCTTTTTTTTTTTTTTTTTTTTTAATAAGACACTTTGTCATTACTGAGAGAGAGAGAGAGAAAGAAACATGGATCAACTGCCTCCCGCATGTGCCCCAACTGGGGATCGAACCCGCAATCTAGCTATGTGCCCTGACTCGGAATTGAACCCACAACCTTTCAGTGTACGCGACGATGCTCCAACCACTCAAGCCGCATAGGCCAGGGCAAAGCCAGCTACCTCTTGAATCCTCATCTGAACCTTTGCGGCAGGATGTCCTATTGTTTCCACTTTACAGATGGGAAAGGAAGGCTCTGAGACATGGAGTGGGGGCTGCATCTGGGTCTGCCCTCCCCATCCCGTTCGTTGGGGGTGGGGGGAGTGACATCCATCCACTCAGCCCCTCCTCCCCCAACTCCATCCTGTGCGGCAGCGGAGCTGTTCAGTCCTGACCCCTAGAACTTGGGCAGGAAAACATCGGGCAGAGAGACCCTTTGATGGCCGAAGGGTAAGACTTGCTTTTCTTTCTCGTCTGATTTCACGTACATTCAGTAAGGGGCACACATCCAAAGTGGACAGCTGGTTATGAAATCTTGCCCGGGCTCATACCCCCATGTAACCGTCACCCTGAATAAGCGCCCGGCAGGCGCTGTCCTTCCTCTTCCCGGCCAGACCCTCCCCAGAGAGCGATCGGGATCCCTGTCACCCTCGCCAGTGGCATTCCTTTTGGACGTCGTGTGATAATTAAGCAGCTGTACTCTTCTGCCTGGCTTCTTGCATTCAGTATTATGCCTCGAAAGTTATCCAGGGCGTTGCGTGCGGCAGAAGTCCATTCCTCTTCATCACCGTGGAGGGCTCCCTGTGCGACCTTGCCGTGATCTCCGTATTCTCTTCTTGGCAGACGTTTACGTGGTCTCCAGTATCCGGCTGTTCCTGCGCTGCTGTTGGGAACATTCTCGTGCTGTCCTTGTTGGGGACAAACCCTCTTTTCTCCTGGGGTGATGCCCAGAGTCGACTTCCTGGTTCAGGTGGTCTCTCGCCAGCATTAGCACATGACGCCAGTGTTCTGAGGTGGCCGTGCTGACCTCGGGTCCTCAGCCAAGGTCAGGTTTCCCCGTCTTCTCTCCAACCTGTGGTATCCCCAGTTCTTTCGTTTTAGCCATCTGGGTGGGGCTGCAGGTGTCACTGGAAGTTTTCCCGATGGCTGATGAAGCTGGGTGGCTTTTCTAGGCTCAGTCACCATTTGGATATCTTTTCTGTGACATGCTTGTTCAAGTCTTTTGACTACTTAAAAAAAAGTTGGGTTGTCCACTTTTTCTTATTGCTTTCTAGGAGTTCTTTATCTATTCTGAGGCTTGCTTTTTCACTCTCTTAGTGGTACTTTTTGGTGACTCGGTGCTCTTAATTTTAAGGAAGCTGGAAGTACAGATTTAAGTGTAGAACCAAAAAGTGAGTGTCGGCCATGTTTTCTACTCTGCACACCAGCCGGACCCCAGCAGGAGTGAAGTCCACAGCTGGAGCGTGATGAAGGAAGAGTCCTGCCACCTTCCCCGTCCCTGGCTCCACCTGCTCCTGGGCCTGGCTCTGTCCCTGCCCTCATGTGGCCCGGGTACCCCAGTCCTCCTTCAGCCCCGTGATAGCCTCGTTTCCGGCACCCTTCCTATAAAATCCCCTCTTAGCTTATCCTATTCAAGTTGTTTCTTTGTGCGGAACTCACTGATCCCTATTTCACAGAGGAGAAAACTGAGGCTTCATGTCCACCCTGCTATGTGGTGGGGTTGAGATTCAGGTCTCATTCCAGCTCAGTATGAGTGTGACTCAGGAGACCTTGCAAGAGTCTGGGGACAAGAGAGAGCGTTTAGAGTTTGTGATGGGGAGGTAGAGTGGCAGGCTGGGGGTGGGTCGGAGGGAGACGCGGCTGGGAGAGAGGCAGCAGGCTGGGCAAGGGGCGGCCTGGGGGCTGGGGTGAGGGCCCGGCGGGCGTGACCCTGCTGTTTCCGGGTGAGCCTGATGCTGGCCTTGAGGCAGACCTAGACCCTGACCATCACGCCCGTCCCCCGGCCTCTGGAGTTGGTCCAGTCGAGGCGGGGGCGGGGGGGGGTCCTGTGCTGGGGACGAGTTTCCAAGACCGATGTCTCTGTGCTCCTGGGGGCGAGGGGCTGAGGCAGGGTGGGTGTTGGCTAGGGGTGGTCTCAGGTGTCCCGGCCTTCCAGCCTCCTTGGGCAGGGAGTGTGTGTGCGTGTGTGTGCACACAAGGCTGATGAGACAGTTTTCCTGAGCTCTAGTGCACCTTGTCCACAGGCTGCCGAAGGCCAGGTGGGGCCTGGAGTGAATAAGTGCAGCCATGTGCAGTGAGACCCTGCCCCGCCCCTGAGGCAGGCACTGCTGGCTTTGGGTCTCCCTCCCCCGCCCCCCCTACACATACATGTATACGTGCACACATACATGCACAGAGAGATGCACCCATGAATTCATGGAAACAGAGACACACAGAGACACATAGGAATGGGGATCCGAAGCCTCAGAATTGACCAGAGAGTCACACAGGTGCCCAAGCTTCACAAGAAGCAGTTGACCTTTGGGGTGGCTCCCTCAGCACCAACAGCTCAGATGCTGCTCAGGGCATCAGCGAGTCTTCAGAAACCCCTCCCCTCCCAGGACAGAGGCATTAACTGTCAGCTGCGTTTGACAGAGGAGGGAACTGATGCTCAGAGTCACACCAGGCTTCTGAGATTCTAAACCCTGGCATCTCCGTTGCTACTTCTGTCCCGTGTCACATACCCAGAGGCTTAGCTACCCACCCAGGAATGTAAACACAGGAACAGGGCCACGGGCAGATGGCATGGTCAGCAGCCCTACACATGCAGGCAAGCGCTCCCAGAGCCCACAGACCGGGACACACCTGCACCCACTTGGAGGGTGGGGCAGGGAGGCCCAGAATGCCCCACTGCCCCCCACCAGGGAGGCCCTGAATTCGCTGCCTCTGACTTTCCAGACTCAAGGTTTCTGCGGAGGTCATCCTGTCCCTGCGCCTGTCTGCGTGTGACCCTGACCAGGCTGCAGAGCTCCCTGGTCTCCATGGCCACCTGCGGCCAGGCAGACATGAGTCTGGCCTATACTCCTCTACCGCCTGTCCTGGGCCCTGCCATCCCGTCCCCTGCCGTCCCATTGGACGGACAGACGCTGGTGGCAACACTGCCAGGCCGCTGGCCCTTGGCCTCTGTGTAGGGACGGAGCGCCCTGGCGCAGGGGCCGGGGGTCCTCTGCCTCTCCATCTGCGGGGCTGCATGTGCACCTTTGCGTGCGCGTGGGCGTGGCGATGCCTGCGAGGGGATGCGTCTATGTCTGTCCGCGTGTCAGAGGCCCACGTGTAACGTCTGCATTTTTAGGCTCTGCTCAGCCAGGTTTTCCCTGATCACGAGGGTGCCCGTGGTTGCTGATTAGGGAGTAACGGGTGGGGAGAAGCTGGGCCACTGAGGATCCTGGGCCCTTTCCCTGTGCGTGTGTGGTTGTGTGTGAGTGTGTGTGCACTTGTGAAGCCAGAGGACAGGGACTATATCCCACTCTGTTGGAGCGGAGCTTTTGAAATGCTGTGACCCTGCCCTCGCCCCTGCCCCCCAGGGGCAGCATCAGCCCACCGGTGTGTCCAGCAAGGCCTCCGCACTGAGGAGACGGGGGTCATCCTTCATCCCTGCTGACCCCCATCCCTCTGGGTATCCTTGTTTTCAAGACCTTGAGGCCTCATGTGTGACTCCCAGGCAGCGGCCGCCTCCTTCCTCCCCCCCACCTGCCAAGCCCAGTTTGGGGTGCGGTTCGGTGGGGCACAAGTATATTGGGCGGTGGGGGTGGGGTGTGGGACACATCCCATCGGGTGGGGGGCAGCTGCAGAGGCCCAGGATGTCTCCTGTGGAGCAGTGTCCAGGTAGGGTGCAGGGTTGGGAACGCCCTGTATTTGCAGGAGCTCTGGGCAGCAGGGGCCCCGGGATGGAGGCAGGTGGTTCAGGGAGGGGAGGAGCAAGGAGGACTGTGTGGCAGGGCCGTGAGCCAGGCCCCGGTTCATGCCCCAGCTCTGCCCGCCTGCCTTGGACTCTCGTGGCTCCCAGCCTTTGTCTCCACGTCTGTAAACCAGGGCTGACAACACCGTCCGCCCTGCAGGGCTGCTGAGGCCTTCCTGAGATAACAGGCTCCCAGTGGTCTGTGAGGACAGACCAGCCTGGGGCCTCTGTCCGGGGCGAATGTGCTCCCCACCCCCGACCCCCGCACCAGCCTCCAGGGTGGAGGTGTCACCCTGTAATTATCCTTCGGGGCACAGACCCCCATGGCATATGTGGCGATTTTATGAGTCCGGGAGATTAGTTCCTTAAAGGAGAAACTTGTCCTCCCTGGCCTGGTGGGGGACAGCTTGCCAGGGTAGGCTGTGTGCTGAAGTGGCCGCGAGCGATGCTTTATGGGGCCTGTAAAAGCTGCTGACCCCACTCCTGTACTTAATGAGTTGAGTGGGGCCCGGGCAGCTTCCAATAGCCTGAGCTCCAGCTGAGCCCAGCTGACCCGAGAGGGCACAGGGACAGGCCTCATCTCCGCATGAGACCTGGGTGAGGGGTGTGGAAGAGGCAGTAAGGAGGCTGCTCCCCCCGCCCCCCATCCGTGCCTGGGTGCAGGAGGCCTGGACGCAGACCATGCCCAGGTAGGGCAGAGTGTGGGGCAGAATCAGACAGACCGGGGCCCAGGGGGTCTTGAACCGCCTGTTTCTTGCCCTGGGCCTCAGTTTCCTCACCTGTGGACATTATAATCCACACCTGCAGGTTGTGCTGAGGTTGGAGAGGAAGAACGAGGAAAAGAGCCAGGTGCCCAGAACAAGTGCCCCAGTGGGGCGCTATGGCTCGGCACCCCCAGGGTGTCCTCTGCTTGGTCCCTCAGCCTAGGTTCCTTTTGGGTTTGATCCCCAGCTCCCAAGAAGGGGCCAGCTCCAGTGTGCTTGAGTGAGGGGGCAGGTGGGCTTAGACGGCAGGCCTGCCGTCTCCCTTGAGTTGGTCACCAGAGCTGGTGCGGCGCCCAGGAAGCCAACCATCTACCACTGAGGGCGCTTCCTTCAACAGAGCAGAGGCTCTGCTTGTTGAGAATGGCGAGGAACGTCAGAGGCACGGACATTGGACAGCGGCCCGCAGCCCAGATCCATGCCCTATGTCACATGTGACCACGAGTGCCCCCACTCAGACCGCGTGCGCAGCCTGGGTGGAAGCGTCCCCTGGGCAGGTGGGGTGCCGCTCTGGGGACTCTGTCTCTTGGTTTGCTAACTGGGGACCTCTGTGCCAGGACAGGTGCCGTCACTCTTTCATCCACTCAGCCACGTTCGTCCCTCCGTCCCTCCATCCAGAAACCCACTCTCTCCTTCAGCAGACGTCCCTCAGACAGGTCCTCGTTCCACTTTGGCCCCTGTCCTCGCCGCGACCTGTCCAGAAGGGGGGATGCCCTTTTTCCACAGAGGAAGAAACTGAGGTTCAGAGAGGTCGGACTCCTTGCCCAAGGCCACTGTAACTAAACTGCTGGTCCAGATCTACAACCCTGTCTGGCTCCACAGCCCTTTCATGGCCCCTGTGTCTTGGGTGCCCCCTGCAGGTTTGGGCTGGAATAACAAGAACAGTGGGAGTGTGGGGATGCCTCAAACACTAGGGATCTGCCTTGCTGGCTCTGGCCTTGCAGCTTAATTTGCCTCGGTTTCCCTGTCTGGCACTCCAGGGCTGCATGGTGGCCAGCTCTGAACAGACACCCTGACTCCATTTCCCGCCCCCCGTCTGTGCCCCTCCCCTCCCTGCCTCATGGACACTACAATCCTGCAGCTGCTTCTAGCCATGTGGTCTTGTGCAAGTCCCTTCTTCCCTCCAGCCTCAGTTTCTTCATCTGTAAACGAAACAGAGGGTCTCCATGGGGGGGGGGCACATGGAGCCTGGGAAGGGGCAAACACAAAAAGGTAAAGGAGACATCTCCCCAGACTCACTCCCCTGCCCCGCCATGGTTTTGACTGCGCAACCCCCCAACGTCCTCCGAGTCTTTTTTTTTTTTTATCAAAGCCTGAACAGTCCTCAGACCAATGCGTTGTCTTAACAGCATAGCAGAGATCCCACTTTGGGGGCTGGCCCTCCTCTCCCCTGCTCCCCAGCTCTACTTCTGGGGTGACAATCCCTCATCTCCCACAGAGTGTGTGGGAGGACCTAGTGACACACCATAGGGAGCACTTAGCAAGGCCCAAGGTGGGGCTGGGCTTCATGACTCCATGATGTGGCTTCTTTGCCAGGTACTGTTCAGCAGCCGGATCTGCCTTCCAGTGGGGTCTGCTTAGGAATCCTGGGCCTCCTATAACATCCTTTTTCTTCTGGGGACAAGGCCCTCGGGGGTGTCTGTGTGCGTGTGTGCACTAGAGGGGAGGGTGGGGGGGCGCCAGTCTCAGGGTCTTCCCCCTGTGGCTTGAACCTCCCTGACCTCTCCCAGGCAGGCCCTCTATGCCCCAGTCAGTCACTGCCTACCACCTGGCTCCGCCAGATGGGACACAGACAATCCAGGACACGTCTAGCATGGCTGAACACCTCCCATGGGGCAGCAGAGCACAGTGGTTCTGGTGCCCGGTTAGGCCTGGGTTCAAATCCCAGCACCCACTTCCTCACTGTGGGACCTTGGGCAAGTTGTTTAACTGCTCTGGGCCTTGCACATGTGGAATTTGTTTCTCACTGATCAGGCAAGCGTCCCAACAAGTAAGGAAAGGGGGCTCTGAACACCTGATTCCAGAGGGCTCTGCTTGCCCGCTCAACCCTGGCCTCCTACCCAGGGGCTGAAGGGATCTTGAGAGGAGGGGTCTCTTACTGGGTGGGAAGTACATTGGGCAGAGCCAGGGGAGATTGGGGGTCAGGTCTGGCTGTCCCTCGAAGGTCTGGTGAGCTCCGGCCTCACCAGAGACCCAACTGCA
>PVJI01015108.1:0-41496 GCA_004026765.1 Micronycteris hirsuta | reverse complement strand
GGCCCCCCCCCCCCCCCCCCCCGGCAGAAAACTGTTGGGCTAGTTTCTCTGATAGAAGAGTAGCTGCATGGGGAATAGTCTGCACTCACAGTTTGTTGGACCATTAACAAGAGAAAGCCATCCATCCTGCAGCTGGATTTAAGAGGTTCACTGAGGGGGAACTGGGAGCCAGATTTGGGGGGAGAGAGAGAGCGCTCATGCCATAAATAGCCACCCAAGGAGGTATCACCCACATTGGAGGAACTTTAGATGAAGAGGGTTGGAAGGTCTCTCAAGAACCCACAAAACATTCCCTGATAGTCGCTTTAAAGAACTACAAAACCAGAGTGCCTGGGGAACACCAAGGCCAGATTACCACAGCACCAGTGAGGTGAAAGAGCTTTGTTAACCCTTGCTTTTCCTTCTTGATCTTCTTATCACATTCTGGAGGATCTGGAGGCAGCCGGGTGGACTGAGATGGAAGAGGAGAAGCCCACAATACAACAGGGAGGAGAAGTTGGCCACCCTCCTCCCCAATTTAAGGTTTTCCAGGAAAGAAACTTTATAAAATTCATGATCATGGTTGTTCAAAAGCTTGGCATTTTTACTTACTGAAATCGAGGCTGTTCTTGAGATTGACAGTGACTGGAGGACAGGGACTGGGAGTCGTGGCACCAGCCTTGCCCTCTGGGGCTGGTGGGTTCGCGTGCATGTATTGTGGGGGTGGAGGGAAGACTTGCCTTCCGCCGCATCCTACATAGTCCTGCTCTTCCCAGGTAATAGCTACATGAATGCAAACATTGCACTTCAGGAGAGTCAAGGAAGGGAGGGAAGAGGGAGGGAGGGAGGAAGGGAGGGCACCAGATGATGTGAGGGAAACTGGTACAGCAGGTCAGTGGGAAGTGATGCCCAAGGATTGGGTCGCCAAAAGACTTTTAGCTGGATGTATGTTGTTGTCTTCAGTTGCTGTTGGGCTGTGTCCTTTGCCACAAATCTTCACAAATCTGTTACACATGGAGTTTGGATCCTTCGTACTTCAGAGTAAAACAATTAGGCATTGTATGAGAAAATGGGACATATTTTGTCCATGATTTTTATGAGTGATGTAAAATAATTCATGGGAAACTCTATGAGAATACACCAGTGCCTAACAAGCAAAATAGAAACAGACTCATAGATGGAGAGCAGAACGACAGACAGCTAAGGGGTGGGGAAGGTTAGGGGACGGAGGGACTGAGCAAAAAGGAAAAAGGACTCATGCACATGGACAACAGTGGTGATTGCAGGGTGGGAGGGTGTAGGGGGATAAATAAAGGAAAAAAACCTAACTTCCAGAAGAAAAAAAAAAAGCATATGCCAGTTCCTTGTTATCAAGGGGAATTGATCCCAAAATGTCACTTAAAGGCAAAAAAAACTAGATTGTTACTCAAGGTAATGTGAAAACTACAGTAATTACCACCAACAATTGGTAAATATGGACACCATGCATTCACTCAGGAGGTGATTTTCAATTCTGTCATGATGTTCATAAAAACGTCAAATTACTGAGGAAACCTAAAAAGTGAGCATTTTTGTTGTTGAGTATGTAAATTAAGAATTCCCTACTCAGATCTGCTTAATTAAAATAGGGGTTGGAAATGAGCTTTTATTCATTTTTATTTTAATTTAAAAAATAAAGATATTTGCATAGTTCAAAATGTAAATGATGGCAAAGAATGTAGAATGAAAAGGAAGTTCCCTCCCACTCCTATCCCATAATCAACTGTACAGACCAGTGGTAATCACCATTATCGGGTTCTCATGGAACCGTCCAGAAATATGGTCTAATAAGCACATAGCTTTCAAAATATGTAAGTAGTGGCAACAATCAACTCACGCTTGCTGGGGGAGTATAATCTATTCAAATTCTAGAGAACACATTATAACCTAATTTTTTATTGCTAGTGACATGTGCAATGCCTTGAGGAACCACTTTTTTGGGAAAGAATAAGGTTTTGGGGTTGCTCTAAGATAAAACACTGTTTCAATGCAAGACACTAAGAAACAAGAAAGCAGCATCAAACTGAGTGTTAGTAAAGGCATAATGAGAAAATTACCTCATATGCTCCTTAATATATTAAAAGGCTTAAACCTCTAATAAAAACAAAATGACTTCCTTTTAAGCAAAAAGCATATAGAGAGAGCCTTCCAATACCAGGAGACGAACGGGTTTACACAGCGCAAGAACATTATTGACAGTGTGTATCCCTCACAACATTAACAAAAATTTTCAATGTAAAAACTTACAAATAAATTCCTATGCATGCAAGTGTGTGAATTCAGTTTTTAAAGTTCATTTTTATTAAATCTAATACCAGGATTATGAATATTTGTCATTTATAGAGCATTTATAAAGCATTAAAGTCTTTGAAGAGCTGTTGTGTTAATCACCCAATTCATTCAGCTTTTAATTCACAAAATGTGATTTATTCAATTCAGTCCTATTCAACTCAACAAGAATTTCTAGTATGTGTCCTGCACTACTTTAAAAGATGACATGAAGGCAGCGACACTCTCATGGTCGATGTTCATGTGGCCCACGCCTGCAATAAAAATAAAGCCTACAATCTTTAACAAAATTGGAAACTAAAACTAGCACAGCGGCTGTTATAGACAGAATTGATTACAGGTTTGGGGTTGACACACAGACACTTCAAGTGCATCCAATAGAGGGGCTTACAAAGAGCATTCTCAAGTGGAATTCAAATGAATCAAGCTAAAAAGTCATCGTTTTATTGAATATGTACCACTTATCAGTCACTGAGCTAAGAAATTAATGGAATTCAGTCATTTGCTCCTCACAATGTCCCAGTGAGAGGGGAAATACTGCAGCTACACCAGACAGATAAGAAAACCAAAGTGGGTCGTTGTTTTTACTTTCCCAAGATCTGTATTTGCTAAGGAGTAAAGCTGTGGTTTCAAACCTCAGTAGGAGCCATTCATACTAGATCTTCCAAAGCAGTCTTGTTTGCAGAGATTAGTCTATTATCCACAAGTGAACTCATCAACTCCAAATCATACACCCTTACCTTATTACTAAGAAAATATCACATCCTTCCTTTAAATACCTAAAGTATTTAAGCATTACACTTGATATCTCAATCTTGGTGTTGATTTTGAAATCAATGTTTTAGTTTAAAATTGTAACTTTTGTTTTAAAATCTGAAAGATTACTTATGCCAAACTTTTAAACAGTACCAGATTTTTACTTTTGGGTAACTGAGATACTTCCGAAAGCTGCCCAAGTGACTGAATCAAGGTGGTAAGCCTTCCTGTTCTCCACAACAGTCAGGGGGTCCTTCTGCTTTCCGCCGTCTAGCTCAGTCCTCAGAGGCCCCCAGCAAGAGTTCTCCAGACACTTTGAAACATGTAGTTCACCAACACATCATTTGGCCATGATTTACCGTGTATTAAACACCATGTTCCAAGAACGTTAAAACCCATTATCTCAGTTAAATACCATAAAAGAATCCTGTTATAAAAAGAGATTTGTCCACAACCAACAAGTGGGGTCATAGGAAATCTTACCCATGTTTTATCAGAGGTTTTATTGATTTAACAATTTTATGTTTAGCCTCCATTTTAGACCACATTGTGACAAACTAAATGACTTTCTAATCAATAAAAATTTGTCTTAAATTATTAAAAAGTTCAAGAAAACCCAACCATCTTGATTCTCTGGGTTAATACCTTTAGTACCTTAGGCTGGTAAATTATTATCATTAATTTGCCTGATTCTAATTCTCCTTAGCTTAAAAAAAAAGTTTAATGCTAACTCCAACTCCACTAAATGACACCTCATAATAAAATGCTAATTTCAACATTTTATAGGCAAATTGTAAAGATAGCATGGATGCAATATTGTACTCCTGGCGCCCCCTAGTGGATATAGTTGGTTTCAAGAATCACTTGCAAGGTTTTACTGAAACGTGCCTTAGGAAGGCAAGAGGCATCCCTTCGCCCTATGCTCTGTCCCCTCTAGTTTCTCCTCCAGTCCTTTTTCTACTCTGGTCTTGTCTGGCTTCCCAAGATATGATGACAATGTCACTCAGTGTTAAAGTGAATAAAACTTTATTTACAGGAACAGGTGTTTATTTACAAAATAGCCACACCCATTTACTTACATATTGTTTGTTGGCTTTTGTGCTATAATGGAAGAGCCAAGTAGTTGCAATAGAGACTAATATATTATCTGCCACTTTGCAAAAGCTTGCCAAGCTCTAGTCTATGAGCATAACACCATTTCTGGAAACACTCTGGCTAGGAAGGACTGGATTCTACCATATATGCTTGGGAAACTCCATGAATGCACATGAAACCTCTTTATTTGAGCAATAAAGGAACTTCTTTAATTTCATCGTTCCTTAATTAGTTCAGTCAGGGAACTCATTTTTTACTAATACCTTTAACGTCCTATTCATTGGAACACATTTTGGGAAATACTGTTTTATAATATTGTGCTTAAAGACATGTGCCTTCTTACAGTTCTGATCAATCTTCTGTCTTCACCTACTTACATTGTGATCAAATATTATATTGAGTATACTTTAAAAACATTTCAGTTTCAACTCTAAAGAGCAATCATGATAGACACCAGTGCCTGTTCTTTCTACACCCTGATAAGAATCATCTCAGAGTTTTGAAGTAATTTATTTCTAGACCTTAATTAAAACTTCCTGGCACCAAGGGACACAGAAACTCAACCTTATCTTTTCTATACTTTCCTTCCATCTGATGCAAAACTGTTCCTCATTGGACTACGTGTCCTAATTGAAACCCATAAGGTACCAGGTGTACTTTGGGCTTACTCCTCGGCCTATATACAGACCCCTTGCCCCCTGCTTGTTGCAAGGCATCTTGAAGCTCTGCTCTAGGGCTGTGTAGCCCCCATTCCTGCTAGTCCCACCAGCACTCCTCACCCTCTTTGCAGGCCCTGTTCCTGTGTCCCATTTCATTTAAAGCCTTGCCATTACAAGCTGCCTGGCAAACCTGACATTTTAAAGATACTGTAGTTTTGGGTAAGCCATTAGGGCTTAGAGGCCCCAAAAGCTTAGAGGCCTGAGATAGTTAGAATTTAGTGCTAAATTTTTCATTTACAGATAATTTGAGGTTAATAGTAATCTGTCTAGTTATGCTAAAAGCATGAGTTAGGTGTGGTTTCACTAGCTCTTCTTGTTGATTTGCATAGTTATTGAGGGAACGAGTGGAAAAGTTCCCATTTATAGACATCATTGTCTTACAGCAACCTGAAAACAGTAAACTCCCAGGTTTTGTCTGAAAAGGTCTGTTTCACTTCCATTCTTGAAAGGTATTATTGCTGAGTTTGGAATTCTGGCTAGCGGTTAAGTTTCTCTCAACCCTTTGAAGCTACCCCACTATCTTCTGGCTTCCAATATTTTTGGTGAAGTAAGTTTTGTCTTCTGTATTCAAGACTATTTTCTCATGTCTTCAATTTCCAGCAATTTCACCATGACACATCTGGATGCATAGGTTTCTTTTTATGTTGTTTGGAATTTACTGAACTGCTTGAATCTCTAACTTGATGTCCATCTTGGAAAATTCTCAGAGATTCTCTTCAAATACTGCTTTTGCCCTATTCTCTCTCCTCTTTCGAGGGCTCCAAACAGGTAAGACTTTCTCACCAAACCCAGGTCTCTGACCTTTTTTCCCCCTACTTTCCATCCTTTCCCACTCCTTGCTTCAGATTAGATGATTTCTTCTTCTTCTTCTGCTTGAAAGTATGTCAAATACAAGGCTCTGCCTCTCAGATGCTGCTTCCTAAGTGGTTAGACACTCCAAGGCAAAGTAGCCCCAAATGATGGCGTCATCTCTCTCAACCTCCTTCCGGATTTCAGTCCTCTAATACCCGACTATATTGGTAACACTTTGTTTTTAGTAAGATGTTTTCTTCTAGTTTGTTCAAATTTTTTACTTTTCTTCAGCAGGAATGCTAAATTACAGTACCTGGTCTTCCATAACCAGCCCCAAGAGTCTTCCATGTGGTAATTTTTAATAGGTACAATAAGCACTGATCTTCCTTTCTCCCAGGATATAAAAGGATATCCAAACTCGTAACTGGGCACCAGACACAACACGTGTAAAGACAATATTAATTTGCTCATGTATAACAAGGCCACCATAACTGTGGGAACAACTACTTCACTTTTGGAACCAAAAAATGATAATGCAGGAAATTGGTCGGGTACCTGCCATAAAAATATGGTTGGCATTCATTTTAAATAATGAATATATTAGGTCATCAGAATGAAAAAAAGAGCATCTAATAATTCTATACAGTGAATAGCATGTCTTTATTCTATTTACAGTACATTTGTTATAAATATAATACACTTTTGAAAAGCTTATTTTTAATTAACTTGAGATTTATATTTTAAACAGATCAACTCAATTGTTAAAGTTACATAATAAAGAATATGATAATTTAAATGACAAAAATCTCATATTGTGAATAGTGCACACTATGCTGAAGTGAAAAGTCAAACTCCTTTCAAAACTATATTCAAAGCATCAGAAAAATTTTTCTTTTTACAAAGTCATGTATAAGCCATAAGAACCACCAGGTACTGACGTATGATGATTCTATAACCAAAGTTCAAAACTGATTTTAGAGAACTGTGTGAAGCAAGATAGGAAAATTTGTATTTAATACTCCATTAAACTTCACAGTGAAGCTGGAACTTGACTAATGGCTTAACCGGAGTATTGCCAACAAGGCTTTTCCTTCTGCAAAACCGCCTCCTAATATTCGTACACCATTGCTAGTTTGTAACAGCAGACTCAGACACTGGTTTGTAAGACGGGGCTTAATAAGGTGCATGGATATGTTGAAATTCTGTATTCTGAGCATGTAAATTCTTACCAGGTTTAAAGAAATACAAAAAAAGAATATCAGTATTCTCAGTCCAACGCACTTTGCATCATCAATAAACTGTCAAGTACTTTGCAGTGATCTGAGACCGACGTCCAGAACAATCAGGCATTTCAAACACCGCTGTAAAACCCAGTCAGTAAAATAAAACTAATTCCTGTGGCTTTCAGTACAACTTTACAAGTTGTCACACATCATTAATGATGATCAGAGCAGGCATGGAGTTCTGCTGACTTGTTTCAAACACTGTAACTTGGTCCGATAACTTGGCAAATACTCTAAAAGTTCCAAGGTTATAAACACCTGTATGGACAAAGCATGCTTTCAGCTGCAAACTGTGAATCTCCTCGCTTTTAAGTTGAAGTTTATATTGTGTTTGTCCAAGCCATGTAAATGATCCATGGATTTCCAATGATTCTGGACTAAGGAAGGAAGAAAAGGGTAAGTTGGAGGGGTTTTTCTTTATAATTTTTTCCCCAAAGTCCTAATAACACGTCCCTTTCATCTAGCAATTTTATTTTTAGAAATCATTTTATGAAGCCAACTGCTTATTAATAGTAACAATGGCAATGCTGTTATTACCACTGCTGTAAGAGCTAACGTTTATTAACAATCACTACGTTCTAGGTATGAGACTAAGAGCATATTATCTTATTTAACACTCAAAACAGCAGTTAGTAAATGATGGAACCTGATTTCAAACCTGAGCTTTTAAGGTTATCCATACATAAAAATAAATGTGTATACAAGAATGCTTATAATATTAAAACTGTTTATAATACTGAAAAATGGAAAGCAACCCAGTACCTACAATAAGGCAATAGTTACTTAATTTATAAGACACATGATCATACACAGAATGTGTCTGGATGTCAGGAGCTGCTTCAGATCCTGTTTGGGATGTTACACAATAATCAGTATACATTTCACATTATTTTTCTAAATATCCAAAAACTTGTAAATTCAAAAAACCATCTAGCTCTTGGATTATTGAATACAGAAGTATGGGCCTGCATTTTTAAAAATTAAATATTATTTATAATCAGGAAGAAACAAAAAATTATAAGCCTTCTCTCACAAACTGGATTTTGAATTGTAGAGTTCTCTCTCACAAACGAACTTTTACAAAAACATTTAGCTCTAGCCAAGTCCATCTGCTGCTTTCGGAAGCGCTTTCCATGTTGCTGCCCCACCGTGACGCCGCCCCACAGCCCCCCTCTAACACGTCGCAATACCAAACTACAACGACGACGAACCAAGGGAAGCCTGAAAACACGTTCTCTACCTATGTTAGTCATTATCCGCATAATTTCAAAATATTAAATTGTTCTCAAGTCAATCTTAAAATAATCTTGCACTAAATAATCTTTACCTTGTGGTTTTATGCCGAAGATCAACTATGACGTCGACATCAGCCTTAGAGCAATTGGAAAGCAAAAGGGTGACCGGTACTAAACAAAGGCTATGGGAGAAAAACAAACAAACAAATTAGCTGTGTTTCTAAACACCCCCAAACAGCAACTTTCAAGAAAATAACACTAAAGAGTACCTAATAGAGCATAAGCTCCTTGAAAACAATTAGATTCAAGAAAGGAAAAAAACTGAGTTCCAAAATCACTTAAGACAAATTGTATAAGTAAGGAGTAAAGCATATTAATACAATGTTGAATAAATATCAGAAAATATACATCCACAAAACCATTTTATTTCAATTTATTATAGCTAATCTTAAAAACCTAAAATATTTCTTGGTGGTTATTTCCCAAAATGAAAAAGAGAAGTAAATAATCTCAACTACAAAAGATCAATGGAGGAAAAAAAAATCACAAAAATGCCAACAACTAACCCTCTTCTCTCATGTTTCTTCAAAATTACTTTGAGAACTTGGCCCAGAATGACAACTACTTTTCTACCAAATTTGCATAGAAGCCATCACATTTTGGAGAATATGAGAATTACTTCTATGTAAGTTATACAAAGAGACCTTTCAAGTAGACACATCTGTGCAGGTAACACAGTTTCTGGTATCACTTTATAACTAATAAATTACCAAAGCATAGGAGAAAGAACAGGACGTGACAGAAGAGGGTATATGAACAAACTAGTGTAGATTTCAATGAAAAACACAATAAATGAACATAATCTGTGAATAAATGAAGCAGGGTTATATACTATTATTTACAGTTTACCCTATAAACACAAAGAACAAAGATAAAGCAAAAAAAGAAAAAACAGTAATCTTAAAAGCACTCACAAAAATAACTAAAATTCTGCTGATGTTTTCTGCTTTCAAAAATTTAAATAACAGCTTCCCCTAAACAAAACATATCCTTTGCCTCCGACCCCCACCCAGGAATTTCTCACAAGGAGAAGAGGGCAGCAGGACTGCTGAGTACGTTTCCAGTCTGACAGCACCTCATTAAAAAATTGTGTAATTTGGAACCGAAAGCAAAACCTCAGGAACTTTTGCTTTTTTTATTCCCATCTGATCCTTAAGTATCAAATTCTCCATGCCTTACCTAAATGCTTCTAGTAAAAGAAGAAACGTGAACATCTGGAAGTTCCCTAGCTCCAAACCACACTCATTATCTTCCTCCCTCCTCTTCCTCCATTCACAGTGTCAGTGAATAGCACCCCAACCACCCCAGCAAGCCTTACGCATGACACGAAGCGCTTTTGCAGTGGGAATAGGGGCCACTGCCTCCCTAGCCCCCATCCCCATTCCTTATTCTCTGTTATTCTTTATCAATTCCTGCCCATGTTTTCTCCCACATGTCTCCAGAACCTGGTTATGTCACTCCATCTTCATTGTCCTCACAAATACAAGTCACCACGCCTCTTGGTTTACTGTAACAGACTCTGAATTAGTCCCCTGACACTGTTCATTCTTTGTGCCGGGTAGTTCTCATACCTGACTGGTGTTTCTCACACTTGGGCAGGCACCAGAATCACCTGGAGGGCTTGTTAAAAAACACTGCTGGGCCCTACTCCCAGTTTCTGATTCAGCGGATCTGGAATGTGGTCCAGGATCTGCATTTCGACCAAGTTCCCATATGACAATGATGATGTTGGGCTGGGCCCACATCTGGAAACCACTGCTTTACGCATAGTCTTTCTAATATCTGATGAGCCACGGACGGTGCCTAGGGATCGGGCCACTGACAACTCTTCCCCCACCACTGAAATCTGGCATTATTAAAAGCATGAGGTCTAGAGTCAAGCTGTTAAATGGTCAAATATCAGCTCAGCCCTGTACCTCAGTTCTCCATTGTAAACTGGGAATAACAGCTGTACCTACCTTTTAGGTTGCAGTAATTAGCTAAGATCGAGTATGTTAAATGCTGAGAATAAAGATTATTTTAGCACATTCCAAACCTCCATAAACCTCATCTGACTTTATTTTGAAAGTCTACGGCAGCCAAGCCCAGTGTGACTCATATCCTTGTTATCTCCGGTCACCTCTTCTTTTTCATGTTCTCATCCTCTACTGCTGTGTCCCACCGCCATGAAGAAACCTCCTACTGCCCCAGTCCACGCCCCGCATTACATTGAGAGGATCTAGAAGAGTACTTCTCTAGATCCTCATCTCTTCTCTTTATGTTTCTACACCTTAACTGAAACTTGGTGGAGCACACAGCTTCCGCAATAGCACTCCCAGTAATAAATGCTGTTTTTCTTCTGTCTTTTATATCTCAGGTCAGAATGTATCATTAATGTAGTTCTCGATGTCACTTCTTGATTTCTTCCTCTGATGTCTTCCATGAAAACACCTCCATTTTTGTCAGAAAGTAGTACTCCAAGGTTTTCATTCTTTTTTTTAGTCCTGTACTGACGAACTAAAACCGGTGACAGTAAGTCAGCACAGGCAGGGACCCTTTAAGGGGAGGGGAAGGTATCTGAAGTACATGAGGTAAAGATGAGGGAAACATTCATCTCTTCTGTCTGTAAGCAAAGGCTCACCACCTGGAGGACAAACATTGCTGTTGGCTTCTCTTCCACATCAAACACTGGCTTTATTTACTTAAAGTTTCAGCATGAGTTTCCTTTCTTCCTTGCAATCCCAAATCTCGTCATCCTTTTGTACAACTTCATTTGCTGTGTAGATGGCTTATTCAACTCCTCCTTAAACCCTTGATCTGTCACCTCCATCGCCGTAAACAGTATTCCAAATTCAGCCATTTAACTGCCATGACCATGCTATGTACCTTTTGTCACCTGAAAGAGCTTCCTCCAAAATAATAGTCACTCACTCTCCGACCACTACCTCTCATCTCTCCAGCTCTCTCACTAAATTACCCAACCCACCACAGCCTGAAGCACAGCTTCAGCCAAACTGTACTTGACCTACGGACCCATGAGTGTGGGCATAGATGCCTTGCAAGCTATTGAATTTTGGAGTGGTTTGTTATGAAGCATTACTGTGGCAACAATGAATGAATGAATGAATAACACAGATGCATTCTGGTATCATCTGAGGGCATTTTTAAAAATATGGACACTTGGGTCCTACTCCTAGAGACTCTGATTCAACTGACCTGAGCATCAGGATTTTCAATTAGATAATTCTAATGTGCAGCCAATGTTGGGGTGGCGGGGCGGGGGGGAACTGCCACATTTTAACCTTACTGAACCCATCTTGTTTTCACATACTTCGTGCAGTTTTGATTCTTTGATACTTAATTTTAATCCACTGCTCTACTTCAGTTTGATCAAACCTGTCCTGCTTCACATACTTCCTGCACTGTCTAGAATCTATGATGCTTTTAAACCCCAACAGAATCACGTGGAGAACACCTAAATACTCTAGCTTCTAAGGTGCAGCCAAGGACTTAACTACTAAAGTTAAAAAGAAGCACCATGGAATCTAAGACATTCAGTAAGTAAGTGAAGTAGGTTTCATAAACAAGAACAAAGTAAAACAGTGGGTTAAAATGACGTATGGAATCAAAACTCATGCAGTATGTGAAGTCAAGACAGGTTCAATAGGGGTAAAACATAAGCCCCCTCCCCTCAACTCTGGCTGCGTATTAGAATCACCTGGAGAACTTTAGGAACTCTGGATGTCCAGCCTGCGCCCCAGGCCAGTCAAAGCGGAATCTCTGGGAAGAGGACCAAAGCACAGCTCCCCAGTTATTACAGTGTGCATCTATTAGTCAAAGGAACACAGAATGAGACTGAGCAGCATTAAGACCTTGACAAAAATTTAAAAAAACCCAACAGTAATAAGTGTTGATGAAGATAACAGAGCAGAGGGAATTCCCATATACTATTAGTGGGCTATACAAATTGATAAAACTACTTTGGGAAAATGCCTTGATAAATAAGCATACATGCACCAGGAGATATACAATAACGTTCACAGCAGTAGAATTAAAAATAGTTCAAATATGAAAATAAAAAGTCCATAGGCAGTAGAGTAGATAAACTAATTCTGGTATGTTCAAACATATTCATATGGCAATGAGAATTAACTCTATAGCTTCATGCAATGATTGATAAGAACATAAGATTACATGAAAGAAGCTGGGCTTCTTCCCACTTCTCACAAAACTCACAAAAATCAAAGTATCTGGATGTAAACTTAGTTGTAAAAATTACAAGGGGAAGCAAAGACATGACTACCAACTTGGGGGTGGACTAAGAGGGGAATTCGGAATTGCTAGCAATATTCTATTTCTTCAATAGAGATGATTATGTGGCTGTTAGCGCTGTGGCAAAAAAGTAACGGCAGCCATACATTTTTGGTTTTGAGCATTTTTTACAATGAAAATGTTTAAAAATGGTTAGCACAATCAGGTTACTTCAAAAATATTTCTGAAGTTAGGTCTCTGTCAAGGTTCTAATTGGTCCAGCACTTTCCATGTGCCCTTAGCCAGCTCCTTCTCATTCCTCTCAGTAGCTATCCTCAAATTCCACTTTGAAAAAATTCTGCACCCTGTACTCTCTCTCATCTCCTAACTGCTTTGAGTAGTTAACCTTGCACCTGTGAACACTCCAAAGCCTGTGAAGTTGCTGAAGTTTCTCCCTACTTTCTTCTCTCCGTTTCAACAGTAGGGAGGACGCTTCTACAGCCTAAAGCTAATTTTGTCATTCTCTGGTGTGTGTACCTTTCCACCTACTAAAGATTCTATTGCTCTTCTTGCATCCCATCATTTCTTCAAGATCATACACATGTCCATACATTAACTAGTAAGAAAACAGCAAGGTTGAATGGATATGTCCTGGTCACCGTTCACAGACCAGCTTCTTGGAAGGGTGTCTACACCAAGCATAGGTGTAGACACCTATATAAGTAAGTGTAGACACTTACTTACCTCCCATTCTCTCCTCAACCTACCGTGCCATGCTTCCACCCCCACTGCATAGTAACATTCTTCTCAAAAATCATCAGTGACCTCTTTACTGTCAGATCCAACAAACAACTTTTTGGTCCGTTTACTAGTTGGCATTTCTGCAGCATTATAAATCGCTAACCACTTCTCTCTCCTTGAAGTGCTCTCACTCGACCTTCGAGATACCACTTCCTCCCTCACTGGTCTCTTTTCTTCTTTCCCTAATGATCTCGACCAGTCTTCTTCACGGATCCCTTTCTTGTTCCTTGGCTCCTCTCTCAGATGTCGTTGTTCTGTGGGCCACCATTCTCTTTCGTTCTAGCCCACCCCAACCCCACGCTTACCCAGATGACTTTTCCAGAACTCATACCTTCAATCATCACTTACTGACCGGTTCTAACAGACTTCTCTCCACATTTTCTTATACCTGTAAACCAGCAACTTTCTGAAGGGTCATCGGATTTAGATATTTTTATTTTTAGAATCTTAAGTTTATGTAATTAAGCTATTTACCAAAATTAGAAATACATCATTCCTCAGGAAAGTGTACCACTTAATAAATCTTAAGTAAATAATGCTGTCAAAATTTGAACTGTTTGATGTATCTACAATATAGTAATGTCTTAGGTTTAATTTCTGGGTCTAAAACAAACAAAATGATAGAATAATTTTTCCTTGTTTTTCACTTAATGATAAACCTGCTCAGCGAAAGGAAGCATTTGGCAACTGAGGCGGCTGAGGCACTCACCACCTTTAATCACAGCGGCGACATATAGTGATTGTGGTAAAGGCTAAATTACTTAAGATCGACATCTATACACTTGATACTACTCTAATATTTGGGTTAATGTCATCAAAATAAATAAATAAGTGTGTGTGTGTGGTATAACAATTTTTAACAAAAAAACCCCTCAAACCTTTTTTGATGAAATGGATGATTAAATGATTCTGGATAATGAAGACTTGTTTTAATGAGATTAGAAAGTTGCTCTACTGATGGTCTCGAAGAAACTGTAGTGTTTTCTGGCCTGAAAAACTTTAATAGTTCCATTTCTGGTGGCTCCTGAGAAAAGATTAGGAAAAAAAATATGACAATTAAAAACACTGCCTTGTTATAATAAAGAATAATGTATATAAACAAAAAAAGTTACGAATCAATAAAGTAAAGCATGAACAATACTATTTCTGCTGTTATTTAAACAAACAGTTGGAATCATTTGCAATATAATCTAGGAATAAAGAAACTAGGATCTGGCCCTGGTCGGGTGGCTCAGTTCTTTGGAGTGTCGTCCTGTGTACCAAAATGGTTGTGGGTTCAATTTCCGGTCAGGGCACATATCTAGGTTTCAGGTTTAATCCCCAGTCAGAGCACATACGGGAGGCAACCAATCAATGTTTCTCTCTCATACTGATGTTTCTCTCTGTGTCTCTCTCCCTCCCCCTATATCTAAAATCAATTAACATACATTGTTGGGTAAGGATTAAAATAAATAAATAAATGAATAGAAACTAGAATCTGGAATCATTCATTCATTCCCTATATATCACATGCTGGACTTAGATAAGAATTCCAGCAAGTTCACATATTAGTTCCACAATCTTACATGAGTTATTTAATACATTAATTCCTTCATATGTAAAAAGGGGTTCTTAATCATTTCAAAAGCCATTGTTCTCATCTGGTAAAACTGCTTAGTACTCAGTCTATAGTTATTCAATTGTATTGCATCTGTTTTCATAGTTGAAATAGCCCTGGCTGGTGTGGCTAACTAGTTTGAGTGCCAGCCTGTAAACCAAAGGGTCGCCGGTTCAATTCCCAGCCAGGGCACGTGCCTGGGTTGCAGGCCAGGTCCCCATTAGGGGGCACATAAGAGGCAACTACACATTGATGTTTCGGTGCCTCTTTCTCCTTCCCTTCCACTCTCTGTAAAAATTAATAAATAAATAAAATCTTTTAGAAATAGTTGAAATAAAATTACCTTAAAATTTTATTTTGAAAACATATTGCTATGTTTTATATGTTACAGTGCTTCAACTATTAACTAAAGGTGTCTGGCACACTGTATACATTTCAATAAATATCATTATCATCTAAATGAAAATACAGAATAACATCCCATTTCTACTATTTTTTTCCCTTGGTTACTTTTTCTCCATTTTCATTCACCTTTCAGGAAAATTTTGATTTTTAATTGCTGCTAGTCAATTTGGATTCTTATCTATACCAAGGATTGGCACACGACAGCCCATGGGTCAAATCCAGCTTGCCTCTTGTTTTCGTAAAGAACTTTTTGTTGAAACATAGCAATAGCCTATCTATGTTTGCTTTTGTTGCTTTTGGGCCCCAACAATACAGATGAGTAATTATGATAAAAACCTTTATTATCTGGCTTTTTTTCAGAAAACACTTGCTGATCCCTATACAGTTTCAAAATCAAGAACTGAATTTGCTTTTTCCATATAAGTCAGAAAAAAGTCACTAGAGGTCTATGATTGGAAGAGAGTATACCTCTGGGGAGCTGGTTATATTTTATTTCTTAAGCTCGGTCCTAGATATATTGGAGTGTTCTTCAATTTGTAAAATTCAATGAGCTATTCACTGTTGTCTATTTATGTTATACTTTATCAAAAAGTTCAAAACATATTATTTAATGTATTCTAATCATCAAAGAAAATAATCTATTGTTTGAGACTTCAAAATTATACTAAATAAATTCCCATATAATGCCTACCAGGAGAAAAACACATAAACAATGCTAGCTACAAAAGGAGACTAAAAACTGGAAGCTAATTCACTGACAGGATATTCTCAGTTTATCTCTCTCCCAGCTGGAGCAGCTTAAGAGTTGCAAGAAGTATATTCACAATCCGTGCTAAAGAATTTGTACCAGTAGTTTCATAATAAGGGTTTGATTTTACCTTATGACAGTTCAGCCACAAGAAAGGAAGCTGTAAAGTACTATTATCTTTGTTTTATAAGTGAGTAAGTAAGCTAAAGTTCATCAAGTTGTGCAAGCAATTTGCATGAGATCATCAATCTGAAAGTCTTTGGACTTCAAATCTATTATTCACAGTATAATGAAATCACCGTATCCCCCAAGTTTAGTTGTATAAAGAGACTATAAAATACTTCAAAGGTAAAATACAAATAAAAAAAAGTTACATACATGGTATATAAAATGGGAATATAACATGGCTAAATTTTATAGAAATCACTTTGTTTCATTTTCTAAGTGGCAATCTTGCCACTGTTTGAGATGTTCCAAATTATCAAAAGTTTATGGCATTTACAACTAAAACTCAGGATTTCTGTATTAGTCAAAGGGAGAAAAATTATTTTCTTAAAATGAGAAACAGATTTGGGGCTAAATTTGATATATTCATTAAACCTAATGGAAAATTAGCATTAATAACTACCAAACTAAAAAATGATTCAAATTATAGAATCATCAGTGGAAGCTAAAAGTAGTGGACCTAAGTAAGCTTGATGAGAAATCAGTATTTCTATAGTCTTAGGTTATCTCTCCACAAATTATTTATTATTACAAAAGGAAAAACAGTAACTTTACTGTGGAGAAACATGGCAAACACTATTCTAATCAACTGATCCATCATTGATAATGGGATAAATTAATATCATGTGCTTTGTGATATAATACACTGAGAAGGTGATAACATCACTTATGCAGTATTTCTGCCATAAAAATCCATAACCTTAATCTAATCATGATGAAGCACAAGAAAAATCCAAAGAGGTAGTATTACACATTAAAATAACCCGTGGTCTTAAAAAAAAAGTCCTAACTGTAAAAGACACAAGAAATTATTCCAGATTAAAGGAGACTGAAGAGACATGACAACTAAATACCATGCGTGATCCTGAACTAGATGCTGGACAGGAAAAAACAAACGGCTATAAAAATATTATTGAGAATTTTGGTGACATTTGCATATGGACTGTATATAAGAGTATTGCATACTATATATCAAGAGTAAGAGTGTTAAAATTCCTGATTTCAATCATGGTCTTTGTGCTTATGTGTAAGAGATTATCTTTGTTCTTAGGAATACTAGAGGGACAGGATGTCTGCATTTTACTTAGAAGTAGTTACTTGAATATGATCAAGAAAAGAATTAATATAGAGAGAAAGAATGATAAAGTAAATAAGGTAAAATGCTAACCATTTGAGAACCCGAGTGAAAAGTATAGAGTCCTTTCTACTATTCTTGCAGCTTTTCTGTATTATTTCAAAATAAAAGTAGTCAAGAATAATGGGAGAAAAATTGAAAATAAATATCTATTATTTATTAATACGACATAAGGTAACTATTTGAACTACGGGGCTAAATGTGCTTAAATTTTGTTCACAGTACTATCTGAGAACTTTTTGGAAAAAGTAAATAAACAGTATTTCAGGAAAACTAAGAAAACATATTAGACACTATCACCAGCTGCGGCACAACTCCAGAGGCTGCCCCTGAACACTGCAGGGCAGGCCCCCGGAATTCTGCAATGGTCTGGGCCTGCTGCAACAAGTAAGAAAATACAGAGAATGTTGTCCTCTCAAACAAATCAATTCTTTTTGTAATATGAATTCTAGATTCAGTAAGAGTGTATCTTAGGAAACCTCAAAATCACAACTGCATCTTACTCTTGTAAGTGCTAATAAATTTTAAAAGCAATTTATGTTCATTTCTTATTTTAGTCAGTCTTATGTCACCAACCCCAACTTAAATCCCAATATAAGTTTGTGCAAACCAGACCTCATCAAAAAAACAAAACCAGCCAAACAAAACCCTCCATAAGTTTATAGGGAAGTCCCAAAGCAAACTGTTATTACCTGTTTCTGAGGATATGAAAAGGCTTCTTTTCCTACAGTGTGAAGAATAACATGATGCTGACCTTCCAAAATAAGCTGCTTACTGTCTTCCACTACGTAAGCCTAAGATACAAAGCACAAAAACGTTACCCTGCTTAGCAGTAACCTCAAAAGCAACCAACAAGCTCTTTCCCAGCCACTGTGGAGCTGTGTGAAGGTGGAGGCTGAAGGTTGGGTGCATTCAACATTTCATTCCACCAATAACCCACCGCTATGACCAAGGAAGGCACTGCTGCTGGACGTGTAATGGACATTAATACTGTTTTATAAGAGGTGGTAAAGACCACCCTCATCCACGACGATTCAGCATGCGAATCTGTGAAGCTGCCAGAGCCACAGGCAAGTGCCAAGCCCATCTTTGTGTGCTTGCATCCAACTGTGATGAGCTGTATACGTCATGTTGGCAGAAGCCCTTTGTGCTGAACACCAAATCAATCCAATTACAGATGATGACAACAAGGAACTAGGGGAATGGATTGGCCAACGTAAAACTGACAGAGAGGCAAAGCCCCATAATGTGGTTGGTTGAAGTTGTGTGGTGGTTAAGGACTACGACAAAGAGTCTCAAGCCAAGGATGCCATCAGGAGTACTTCAAATGCAAGAAATAAACAAATAACCTTGGCTTTTGTTTCTAAAAGAAAGAAAAGAAAAGTAACTAATGCAGTATTTGATGGAAGGTAGAAATATTATGGCTAATATCTATCAATTACCAACACTCATGGTTGCGTCAGCATTACTACTTTTATTTATTCACGGAATCTATAAAGTATGTGTCAAAATCTGTTTTGCATCAATATAGCAGTGCTGGCTTGGGTATTTCAGAGATACATCTTGAATTCTTTTCCAATTTTCTCTAGTGCTCTTAAGAAACTAGTCCAAAAAAAATGTCATAACACGGCTTTTTCTTTACTGGAATGCCAACACAAAGGCAAAAGGCTTCATATATTCTTGCTTTTGAAACACCCCAGGGTTTAATCACATAGTAAAATCAGTGAGTACAAACATAAATAAGTAAATGGAAATGTCACACCCCTAGAGATCTTAAATGTAAGTGCATATGCTTTTAAAAGAGGCTTTTTTCCCTATGCAGTTAACTGATTTCATCTGTATCACAATTCTTGTTCCAGCATGTAACTCTTCTCCCACTTGAATTGCTTCTGTCCCGGAAAAATATAATCTGTAAATGGCTGATACATTGTTGTTATCACATTATGCAAACACAAAGGCTTCATTTTTTTTGACAAACGCAACTTTTTTACTATTAGATTCAACAGAGAAACTACTCCGCCAAAATGCTATGAAAGTTTCTAAATGTTTATTTTGAATTTCTGTACTTGGAGTAGTGCTGCACAAAGGCACAGGACAGCCCAGGATCTGCTCAGAATCCTTCCATGCACAACCCAGAAATGCAGGAAGAGTTAATCACCTGATGGGGTGACCTTTAATCAAGTCCAGAGAGGTTGACAGCTGACAGACGGGTCTTCAGACATGTCATACTTCTTTTCTGATGGTCTCATGGGACTGCGTAAAAATGACCCATAGACATGGCCTAATTCTGAAATGTATTCTCCTCCCTATACAAAGGCTTAACTTTTTAAAACAAACCTTTATTTTTAGTTAAGATTGGTTAGGAGTTGTAATATACCCCATTTTCCATTTTTTTCCATAAAAAGTTGCCCAAGCTCTGAAGTACTCTCCTGAATCACATTTGATTCAAGAGTCCTATGCCTCCTGTGCATCCCATTCCACAACTTACAGGAATCTTCAAGTTTTTTTTTATTCAATAGTCATTTTTGCATAATCCAATGCCCTCACTAAAGAAAACCTACCACTTTTTCCAATGAGTAAGTAATAAATGTATCAGGTACCAGCCATTACCAAGCTTCGTATCTCATTTTTTAATCTACTTAAACTTCCATTTTTTATAGCCAAAGAGCATCACAATCTTTGACAGGTTTCTTCTTCATGTGATCAGCAGTACTAGTTGTGGGCTCAGGGCCATTTTTAAAAAGATAACACTTTTCTCCCCAACCCAGGTTACTATGGACTTAGCAATGAGTACAGGGTACAAAGCATACACTACTCAAAATGCTGTCTCAAAAACATTACAAACTGTTACATGACAGAAATCTATGGAATGACAGCCACAAATGCCAAGGGTCTACTATACATTCATTGAATGATGGGTACTTGGTTTACGTTAGGGATAATACTACTGAGACTGAAAATAGGATTCTTTTGATTCTAAACTTCAAGAACTTTGATTTCAAGCTAATAATGTGTACCTAATACTGTTAATATTAACACCTTCTATAATCATAAAAAGCATTGATTTACTCAAAAGTAGACTGAAACATGAAAAGAAACACTCATGCCTGCTTAGTTTCAAAAATGTTTACTAAACGTGTGTTTTAGTAAAAAGAACACTCTAGAACATCTAAATCCATTTAAAATACACATACTGATCATCTACTATGGTCATACCTTTATGTGAGCCCTTTTATCAAATAACACAAAATCAAACCTCACACGGTTCAGGTGAACACCACTCACTGGTCAGGATCCTTCATTTCATTGCAGAATCATTACATATAGATACATATGCCAAATTGTGATCTAAAATGGCAGTGGATTAGGTGGATGTTATACCCACCTCCTCCCAAAACTAAACTGGAATTACAACTAAAATACAGAACAATCAACCTGAATAACCAACTGAAGACTAGCTGGACAGAAGTCTTACAATCAAGGATTCATAGAAGAAGCCACATCAAGACTGGTAGGAATGGTGGAGATGCAAAAGGGGCTGGTCCCACTCCCATGGCCTGTGCCAGATTTCAGAGGGACATCTCAGCTGCAAAGGTTCCCCCTAAAGAGCTGGGGTTGAGATCCCATGCCGGGCTACCCAGCCCAGAGAAACAGAGTTGAGAAGAGGTGCCCACATAGCATCTGGATGAAAATCAGTGGGGATTCTGTCTGCCAGGGAGACATGAGTCTGCCAGCAACACAAGTTGCAAGTTCCAGAGGGCCTATACACAAAATCTCTGCAGCCACACACCTGGGTTCTGGGAGAGGGAAGGTGTAGGGGAATGAAGTTGTGTGAGGAAAGGCTGGGGTTTGCGGCTCTAGGGAAAGAGCAGATGGGACAGCTGCCAGGACCCCTGTGTTGAGTCACTCTCTGCACCACAGAGGCCATCTTCCTTAGGTGGAGCACTCCCATCCTTATGGCATCACCCTGGGAGAACACAACAGCTCCCACCCTTTGGACTCCTTGTCACACCTGCAGGGCTCATACCCTGCTGAGGAATCAGCTGCCTGTGTTGGGGTATATAGGTCTGGGCACACTCAGGGGGTGTTAGCAACTGAGGAAGGTGGCTTTGGGACAAGGGCCATTCCACCCACTTTCCCATGAACCTGACTAGCACATCTCCATCTAACAAAGATCTGCTAACCCTACCCGCAAGGTTCCAGGTGGCCCAACCCTTTCTGCTGGTGACCCCATCCTGCCAAAGACAAGGCAGAATCTGAGACAGACTGAGTTGTGTGGCTCTGAGGTGGGGACAACTCCTCCCACCTTCCCCCAAGCTGATTGGGACCTCCCCTTACCGGGAAATCCACCAGTGCTACCCCACAACTGTCAGTGGCACCATCCTGCTGAGATCAGGCTCCTGGTAGAATCTTAAGTAGACTGGGTTGTGTGGCTCAAGGACAGAAACATAAGGTACATTCCAGGAGCACCCCGATCAAGTGATCAAGAAGACTAACACTGGGTTCTACAGGGTACCTACTACATAAGGCCATGCTTCCAAAACTGGGAGTCATAGCAGACTGACTTAATACATAGAAACAAACACAAAGGGGCAGCCAAAATGGGGAGACAAAGAAAAATGCCCCAAGTGAAAGAATAGGAGAAATTTCCAGAAAAAGAACTAAATGAAATGGAGGCACACAACTTACTAGATATAGATGTCAAATCAATGGTTATAAAGATGCTCGAGGAATTTAGAACTTTGACAAAGAGATAGCTAGCATAAAAAGGACATAGAAACCATAAAAAAGAACCAGTCAGAAAAAGAGAATACAATACAGTGGTACTTCAGTACTCGTCGTTAATTCATTCTGGAACTCGTGACTAGTGCTAAAACCAACAAGTACCGAATGCAACAAGCGTTTTCTCTTGCAGGGAGTGTCGTGACTCATACAAGTTCTAGCAAGTATGACAAGTCCCAAACAAGCACCGAGTGCTGAAACATTTTTGAATCATCAAAATGCAATGAGTACAGGGTTTGATGAGTTCTGAAGTCAATGAGTACTAAAGTATGACTGTATTTGAAATAAATACACTAGAACAAATTAAGGAGTAGGTTGGATGAAGCAGAGGATCCACCATCGCTTTGGAAGACAAGGTAGCCAAAAATAATCAAACAGAGCAAACCCTACTCCCCCCAAAAAAGTTTAAAAAATGAGGACAGTATAAGGGACCTTTAGGACAACAATGAAGCATAACAACATCTGCATCATAGAGGTATCAGAAGGAGAGAGAAAGTAAGGGATCGAGAAACTATTGGAAAAAATAATGATGGAAAACTTCCCTAACCTAGTGAAACAAAAAGTCACAAAAGTTCAGGAATGGCAGAGTCCAAACCATACTACAAAGCCATAGTAATTAAAACAGCATGGTATTGGCATAAAAACAAACATATAGATCAATGGAACAGGACAGAGAGTCCAGAAATAAACCTGCACCTTTATGGTTAATTAATATTTGACAAAGGAGGCAATAAAATACAATGGGATAAAGACAGTCTACTCAATAAATGGTGTTTGGAAAATTGGACAGATGTGTGCAAAAAAATAAATAAATAAACAAGACTACCTTCTTACACCATACACAAGAATAAATTCAAAATGGATTAAAGACTTAAATGTAAGACTCAAAACCATAAAAATCCCAGAAGAAAGCATAGGCAGTGAACTCTTGGACATTTCTCGTAGCAATACTTTCCTGGTATGTTTTCTCAGGCAAGGGAAAGAAAAGAAAAAATAAACAAATGGGACTGCATCAAACTAAAAAGTTTTTGCAAAGCAAAAGAAACCATCGACCAAATGGAAAAAACAACCCACTGAATGGAAGAACATATGCACCAATGACACATCTGATAAGTGGTTTTTAATATCCAAAATTTATAAAGAACTTATACAACACACAAAAAAAACCCCTAAACAATTCAATTCAAAAAATGGGCAAAGGACCTGAATAGGCACTTCTCCAAAGAGGACACAGATGGCCAAAAGACATATGAAAAGATGCTTAACGTTACTATAATCAGAGAAAATCAAACTAAAACCCCAATGAGATATCACCTCACATCTGTCAGAATGGGTATCATCAATAAATCAACAAACAACAAGTGCTGGCAAGGATGCGGAGAAAAGGGAACCCTAGTGCACTGTTGGCGGGAATGCAGACTGGTGCAGCCACTGTGGAAAACAGTATGGAGTTTCCTCAAAATACTAAAAATGGAACTGCCTTATGACCCAGCGATTTCACTTCTGGGGATATATCTGAAGAAACCCCAACCACTGACTTGAAAGAATATATGTATCCCTATGTTCACTGTAGCATTATTTGCAATAGCCAAGATTTGGAAGTAGCTCAAGTCCCCATTCATAGATGAGTGGAAAAAAAGTTGTGGTATATTTACACAATGAAATGTGACTAGGCATAAAAAAGGAAATCTTACCTTTTGCAACACCATGGATGTACCTGGAGAGTATTATGCTAAGTGAAATAAGCCAGTCAGAGAAAGACAAATAGCATACGATTTCACTTACATGTGCAATCTAATAAACAAAGAAAATAGGAACAGGCTTGTAGATACAGAAAACAGACGGACAGACTGTTAGAGGAGAGGGGGACTTGGGGGCTGAGTGAGAAGGGAAGGGGTGGGCGGAGGTAGAGGAGAGTAAAGGGGGGATAATGGTGGCAGAAGGAGACTTGATTCTGGGTGGTGAACACACAATACAGAGATGATGTATTACAGAATTGTACACCTGAAACCTGTATAATTTTATTAACCAATGTCACCTCAATAAATTCAGTAAAAAAAAAACATACACACACAACATACATCTAGGCATAAATATACACCTATGATACTAAGGGTCATGCCGTAAAAAGCGAGCCTGCTCTGTATTTATAGTCCGGGGAACTGTAGGAAGACTAGTGCCTAAACAATTTTATTCTGATCTGCCATGTATGACTTTTATTTGGATATGGTTTTCAAAAGGAAATTAAATTATTTTCAAGTAATCTGGAAAACCTTAATACAGACCAACAGTTAGATAATTTTAGGAATTATTGCTAATTTGGTTGAGATAATAGTATTGTGGGGTTGAATTAAACAAGAAAGGCTTTATGTGCTAAAAGTATATACAGAAGCATTTACAGATAAAATATTATATCATTTAAAAAATATGTTACAGCATAAAATGAAGGAAGGTAAAAATAAAAGAAAACAAAGGAGAGAGTGAAATGGAAAGATGAAAAATGAATAGCAACAAATGACTAATGGGTATCAAGAGATTTATGGTGCTACTTTTCCTTTTTTCGGCATTTGAAAATGCCCATAATAAAGAGTTTAGTAATAATACTGGCTTTCATGAAGCTTATCATGTCTACAGTATTCTCAGCACCATTTTGAACTAACAGTAACAGAGACAAAAGTGATCAAATTTGAATGAATTCTTCCTTTATGCAAAAAAGTCATTATAGAAATGTTAAACTATAAAACAACTTTAATATTGAAACTGGAACATTTAAAGAGAAAAACATAAAGGGCAGGTTACGTTTGTTCTTCAGCTTAAGAATCAAGTATCTATAAGTAAAGTTTGCTGAAATAATATAACAACACATACCTTCCATAATATGACCACATTCAAATCCACCTCACTGCACTTCTGAATTAATCTCACAGCATCCTCTATTGACTGTTTTTCTGTATGCACTGATGGCTGGGCTTGTGACTTCCTTAATTCAGAGGATAAACTTCGATAAAAGAAATCTGCACATGGACTTGCTGAACTTATTATCTGTTAAAAGAAAAACCACTTGTCACATAATTGTTTGCCATTAAATACATCCTGCCAAATTTATATTTCTGTAACTTACACAAAGGCTTACTCAATAATTTCTTGTCAATTTGTTGAATATAGGGGGACCACATTAAGACTTGAACACCCAAAATATCTCATACAAATTACCCTGAATCTTAAAGATGTTACTTCAAAATAATCTACAATGCTGCGACATTAATCTACAATGCTGCGACATTAATCTACAATGCTGCAACATTAATCTACAACGCTGTGACATTAATCTACAATGCTGTGACATTAATCTACAATGCTGTGACCTGTCAAGCATCCAGGGAGGGTGAATGGGTAGCTAAGAAAATGAATACGAAGATAAATTGTAGAAAAGTAATTTTTTTATTATTAAAGTAACAGAAATATTTCTCACTCAAATACTCAGAACACTAGGGCAATATCCAATCAAGTAGAATGCATATAGTCACTGGTATTAATTTGGCTTTTATACCTGAAGGGAGAAAATATGAGAAAAGAATTTTAAATGGGCTCAGAATTATGGGAATTCACTTAATTAAGGGAATATTGTATTTCATTGTAAAATCTCTTACTTATGATTTCCTGAATTATAGGCTACATTTTATAGATGTTACGCTTTGAGTTAATTAATTTTTTTTTTAAAAGATTTTATTTTTATTTATTTTTAGAGAGTGGGGAAGGGAGGGAGAAAGAGAGGGAGAGAAACAGGGGACCTGGTCCACAACCCAGGCATGTGTCCTGATTAGGAATCAAACCGGTGACCCTTTGGTTTACAGGCTAGCACTCAATCCGCTGAGCCACACCAGCCAAGGAAAAATGGTATAAGTGTATACAGCATTTCTGGTCTGTTTTCAGGCATGAAGTCAAGTGTCAAAACCCAACCAAGTTCATCCACCAAATAATCTGGGGATTACTAAAGCAATAGTTTTGCCAAATAGGCAGATATTCCAGAACTCTGGCTTTTAAAATCAAATGCTACTGTGCATGTTTGCATACCTGTTCATTTCCAAAGATGATATCTGCAAAGGTGTATTTTTCTGAGGACTGTGTAGCAACTAAAAAAAACAAGGGGGAAATAAACTAATCATATCACTGGCATGAAATACAAAATGACCATTAAGAAATGTTAAAATGCAATAAATTTACCTTCTTTTTCCTTACATCGTATTGCCTTGAAGCAAAACTTTCCCTTTTCCCTGCTGCCAAGTTTGGCATCTAGAAAGAAAAGAGAAAATTTCAAAGACCTTTTTTTAGCTTATAACATGGTAAAAACAACTCATTATTCAGAATTCCTCAAACTGGAAAATAATGCATAATTATAAATAATGTTTAATGAAAAACATCTTTGTTTTCATCTCAATGAAGTAACTCTAATTCTGCTCTTAAAAAGGATAAAATTAAATGTTCTTGAAATACATGTTTGCATGTGTCTGTGTAAGTATGTATGTACCTACCTGCCAGTACAGATAAACAGAAAGCGTGAAACAGAAGAACTTGGAGGCACAGTCCCACCACTCTACCATTTCATCATTTCTTTTCAGTATTTCTTCATAACATGCATGATTTATACCAATACTGTCCTATGCATATACTTTGCTATATTGTAGATTCCCACAATTGTAAACACCTCTAAAATGCTAATATATTTTAATGACCACAAAATAGTCTTAATTGCAATTAAATTTACATTAAAGCCACACTGAATTTTTCCCTAGTAAGCATAATCTGCAATAAACTGCTCTGATTACATGGATTTCCCCATATTGTAAGTTAATTCCTTTGGATAAATTCCAAAAATAAGAATAACCATGAGGCTAAGGGTTTAAACACCTTTATATCTTTTGAATATGTATCATACAATACTTTTCCAGAAAGAGCAAATACCATTTTCCTAGCTTCACTCCACGTTACTAGATAATCTCATTACTGGCAAGATAATAAACTGGTAAAAATATTCCAGAAAATAATTTGTCAGTATACATCACAAGTATGCATATTCTTTTTTTTGAATGTTATATAGGTAATGGAAATACACAGAAGAGCCCATCAGTACACAGTTATGCTAATACACAAAAAACCCCCAGCTTTCCAATGGCAAAGGAAACAAAGAAAAACTTTTATTTTTTAGTCTATATGTTCCTGTACTGTTTGAAATTTTGTAATGGATCATGTATTCAGGCACCAATTTTACAAATAAAAAAAAAAGAAAAAATGAAAATAGTAAGGTGTAGAAGGGTACAAAAACATGGAAAAGACCAATTAAAATAAGTAATTTGATTTACAGTCACATCAACTAATGAAGGCACAATTTAATACTTAATAATATTAATTATAAGAAAGGCACCCATAATCTTAGATTATGGTACTGCTCTGAAAAAAAAATCAAGCAATGAAGGTATGTCAGAATTTACTATAAAGAGAGAAAAAGACACAAACCTTTGTTTTCAGAGAGATTTACAGATTTCTGTAACCTCCAGTGCTTGCTACTACTTGATACTTGTACTATATGGAATTCCTTAACACCTGCTTCACTCTATCAAAAAGAAATGAAAGAATCATTCAGGATTTAGGAGTATTAACAGAGTATTCCAATGAAAACAATATTCACACTGGTACCAAAGTCAATATTGATTAACATAAGATGAAAATTTCATTTTAAAATAAATTAACAATATACATTTCACGAAGTTTAAGTTACTTAAATCCTATTTTTAATATTCTTAGAGAAGTCAACATTTCATCTAAGAAATAAGTTTGGCCCTGGCCAGTGTGGCTCAGTTGGTTAGAGCATCGTCCATAGACCAAAAACTCATGGGTTTGATCCCTGGTCGGAGCACATGTGATACTCGACCAATCAATGTTTCTCTCTCCCACTGATGTTTCTTTCACATGGATGTTTTTCTCTCTCTCTCTCTCTCCCCCTTCCTCTCTCTCTCAAAGGAATGAAAAAATATCCTAAAGCAAGGATAAAAAAAATTTAATATATGTTTATAATACATTCCTAGTGGAAAACTTTGAAGCACTAAAACTATTCAATTATTAGATCTATCATAATGAGTTACTGGTAGTGTTTAACAGATCAAAAATTGTTTATTGTCAATTTTTAATAAAAACTGTATCATTTTCTTTTTATTTCTTCTGATCTTTCTGAGATATCCCACTCCCATTAAGGCAAAAAAACAAACAAACTCACAATACAGAATCCCAATACACAGCCAAAATACATAAAATAAAGTTATTTAAACTTTATATAATTTTTTATTCTCCTGAATAAGAGAGATTTTGAAATTAAAATTTACTTACTCTTACAAATAATGATTTTTGAGGGAAAGATCATCAAAGCATTAATGCATTAATCCTAAATATCTTAAAAAGAAATAACCTTACATATCTATGAAGCTAAAAGCAAAGTATATTATAGAATTAATAACATTTCAAATAAGTATCTGAACTCAATCAATTTGAAGCTAAGATTCTATTTTAATTATAAGATCACATTCCCTTCTTCAAGAATTTTTATTTCGAATACATAAACAAGATTGGTAAAATATTTGAAATGCTTTATTTCTTTTTCAAGCTTTTATTTATTTATTTTTAGAGAGAAGGGAAGGGAAGATGAAAGAGAGGGAGAGAAACATCAATGTGTGGTTGCCTCTTGCACACCCCACTACTGGGGACCTGGCCCGCAACCCAGGCATGTGCGCTGACTGGGAATTGAACCCTTTGGTTCACAGGCCAACACTCATTCCACTGAGCCACACCAGCCAGGGCTGAAATGTTTTATATAAAGAATATGGTACTGTCAGAAATGTATGTGAAGAGTTATCAAATTAATACTGCATGTGAAATCTTCATAGAACTTCATGAATTTAATTACAGTGAGAGATTCTCAATGGTGAGACTAGAAAATACGAGATCTCTTCTGGGCTGAATTACTGGCACATGGGGTTATATATCATATGAATATGTGCCATATTTATGCTACCAGGTCCTTTTACTTAAAGAGATACTTAAAATTACAAAGCTAATAGAAAATTAGGATGATTTCACACTCTATTCTACAAAAACATTCATAAATTCCTAGCTTATGCTGTAGTGTGAAGAAAAAATCCATTACTGAAAACCAAAGAAATATACTTTAAACAGAATTTAAAACAAAACTGAGTTTCAAACCAACTTACAGTATTGATATTTTCCACATCCACAAAGACTAGCATATTGCCTCCTCTGCCCTCCTCATCCTCAAGAGAATTACTTCTGCAGACAGTGGCTCGTACACTCAAAGATCGACTGGTACAAATAACTGCTGTGTGTCTTAATATTCTGTGACTGAAGAAATAAAGAATTACAAATTTAATCTAAAACCTCTCCCTGTGTTATGATTCTTTAATTCCAAATAAAGCTTTTAAAACCTCATCACTGTCAAGAATGAACAAACAAACAAAAAGAATACAATAAAGTAAAATTCTCTAGTTGGCTTAAGTTCAATTAATTCTTCTCAATTTGGGAGGATACTATTCATTTCCCTTAATCTAGGCGTTTTCCATGCTCATCAAACTCATCTGTATAGCACATGAAAATAATCTTCACGTAGTAACATCCTGATTATGCCACTTCTCTGACAGTGGTTTCAAAGTAACTGAACATCTACTAAGTAAACTCCAAACTTTCATCTGGCATTCAAGGCCCTTCACAATGAAGCTTTACATTTCAAGGTTCACGCCCTTTTACTTCCTTTACATATGTTTTACCCCTTGGCCAAACTAGCTCATTCAGGTTGGAAATCTTATAAATCTTCATTCATACATACAGCTTCATGAAGACCCACTATTCTCTTGCCTATACCACTTCATATGCTAATTCTGAAATCTTTACTTTCCTTGGAAGCTCATTTCACCTCTACTACATTCCATAGTCTTTCCTAATTGCCTTGGCCAGAGCACTCTCTTTCATCTTGAGGAAAATTAGCACTTACTGAGGATGTAAAATGTACTTCTGCTTACAACTACTATATCATTTCTCCAAAAACAAAGTACAATTACTTCTAGTTAATTCTGTAAAATGACAAGGGCATTATCACAACTAAAATATTCTTCTATATAATAGCCTACAGTCCTTGTGAGAGCCAGTTAGGTTTGATTTCTCCAGTGATCCCCATTATAACACCACTCTACTCATCTGCTCAGCAGATACATGTGCATTTTTTTTCATACATTCTCGTGGGGTAGGGGAGGGCACAAGGGAGAAAGAAAAGTAAAATAATTTTCTTAAAACAGGATGACTGTAGACAAGCTGTCCTCGTATACAAAGTGAATTTCATTATCATGTGCTAACTCTGTCTAGAATAGCTAGTTGTATGAAAGAATCACGAATTTTATAGATAGAGAAGCCACTAAAAAAGATTATTGTAGCTTTTCCCCACTTTTAGCCTCTTAGAACTTATAGCTAGCTATATTAGGAACAATCTCAAATATAAACATCATGCAAACTTGGATGAACAATGACATGTTAACAAATATCAACATGTTTATTTGAATTTGTGCACATAAATTAAACGTAGAGGTTACATTTTTTAAAAAGTTTTATAATACTCACCGTACTTTAGGCTGCTTTTTAACACCTTCATAGTAAAACAGAAAGTTAATTTCGTGGACACCTTCTTCATCGGGCCCACGTAACCACATTGGTAGCTGAACTGAAGCTCCAGGTAGAAGAACAGTGTCAGGAAGGGGAACAGGAATCACCTCTGGGTGACTTCCTGTGCCAATGCCAAAGTCTGTAGAAGAAGCTGATGATGTGAGTGCTGTACACACAGAGGTAGAATCTGTCACAACAGTCTTGTAAGCACTACAGTTCTCAGAAGCTGAGGGACTTAGTGGTGTTAGAATAGCCGTGTTACCACCAAAAGTAAAGAACTCTGGATGTTTACAAACAACCTTCAATCCAGTAAGAGGACATTTGCTGACATTGACAAATTCTACATATGCTTTTCGGATTTCTCCACAGAGGAGCCCTGTAGGAAAATGTATAAAGAACACCTGCATTGGAGGGAAAAAATATTATTATATTGTCTGTTAAAAATTCCAACCCCCTAATGAATGACACTTTAAGATGCTGTATTCTTTACTAAAGGTTTGCAAATATTTTATTCTCTTTGCTATTTCCCTGAATATGTGGTAATTTACAACTCCATTTAAGAAAAGAGGATGAGACAGAAACCTATGTTTCTCAGTAGAAGATTTCAGAGTTACAAATTAAAGGTAAAATGTCAATAATAAGAGGGTTACTGGCAAAACTTTCATAACTGTGTGGCTTATGGACAAGAGAAGTTGCAACTAATTCAACATGGTTATATGAATAATCGTCAGTCAAAAAGTCCTTATCAATGTCAACTTGAAAAGTAGCTCAACTATTTATGTATACACTATTACAATGAAAAAATACACATAGGTCTTAAAGGGAAGAACACGCATCCATGATTCCATATCCAAAACATGAAAACCCCAAAAGCGCCGAAGAACCTTAAGCTTTTAGTAACTCGTGTGGAAAGAAAAGCTGACTCAACTAATGTGGACGTCTTCCAGCCTTTCCCATGTAGTGTGATATTCATATGGTTCACAGTTCTCTGGATTGCCAGCCATAACATCATTAGAACATTTTCCCTCATACTGTTTATCTTTGTATCTCTCTATTTTCAGATGCTGTCAGTGTGGTTCTGACATTTATACTTAAAGATCCTTTAAATGCAAATAACTCGCTGGGTGATTTTGTTAGCCCATGTTTCTGTCTCTCTAGTGTAGCTCCACAATTCCTTATCTGAAATCCTGAGGCCAGATGTGTTCTGGAAGTCACCTTTTGTCTTAATTTTTAGAAATTGTGCATGTATATTCATATCTATGCCTACAGTGTTATGTAACTGTTGGGTTTGTTTTGATAAATACATAATGAAAAGATTATTTCACCAGACACTGTAGATGGGTAACTTCTTTCACTACTCCCTTAAACTCTTCAAATTCCATAAAATATTTCTGACATAAGATATTAGGAATAGAAATATTCTATGACTTTTTAAAAAAAATCAATATTAATGTCTATCACTGTTTATTCAAACATAATAAAAGGTCTCTTAACTAACCACCATCATGACATGTTTGAAAATAGTGAGTGATGTTTACAGAATTGAACATTAGTTCATAGGCTTGAAGCTTTCTACTATGTCTGCTTTCTACTTCTTTTTAGGTCATTATTTGTTCCCAAACCTATTAAACAAAATAAGTATTATGTAAACTGTTTCCATCTATATCTGAAAGTATCACTTTTCCCTGTAGATAAAATCTAGACATACATTGTACTGAAGACTATTTAACAATTATCTTTAGATTCCCACTCTGAAGCAAACAAAACTGGAAATTTAAAATGACAACTTATGAATGTGGCTGAATACATGAAAAACAAAATGAAACTTATTAGAAAACCTATACCAACACAAAGAATTCATAGCAAAAGCCTCTGACCTAAATCTACTCCCCTCAAAATAGTGAATAAATGTGTATTTGTATGTTTTCAATTAAGGTGAAATATTTAGGGTATGGATCTATTGTGTTTTTTTTTAATCAACCAACACCAGTTGTTATTATGTAGAGTAAGATGTCCTCTGCTAAAATACCCTCTTTAAGGAAAACTACATCTATATCAATTAAATTTTTAAAAAACCACTATGGTACATAAGAAGAAAAGTATAGAACTACCAGTATCAAAACCAAGATGAATATAAATTTAAAGACTGTTGAGTTAAACAGAATTTAAAATGAAACATCATCTAATTCAACCTTTCTCATTTTATAAAGAAAATTTCTAAGGTCAGTTAATTAGAGATGGGACTTAGGTAGAAGTCTAAAAGTAAAACTCTATCCATAACAATAGATTATCTGACAAGCACTGTATTTAAAAACCATTTGTACATTTAACAATCATAACTGGAGAACATTTAATTGATACGATATAATGACAGTTATAACCTAGCAGAATCCATAAAAACTCAGTATTCTGCTGTGCTCTACTGACTGATCTCAACTTTAACCAGAGGACAGAATCTTCCCTTTTGAAAGTAAGCCCTAGCAAATTCTTATGTGTATAATTCCAAGCAAAATGTTTTATTAGTGACTTCTAAACTAGAAAGGGTGAATAGCCCTAAAATAATATTTGGATCCCGATTCATTTCAATCCATTTTCAGTCTTAGAACTCCTACCTATAGCAATGCAATCCTACTAAAAATCCAATACATTACTGTGGGACTTTGATAAGCTTGGACAATAATGGCACAAGAATAAGAAAAAGAAAAGATTCTGAGAAAGACTGAGCTTGCTGGATTAAAAAAAAAAAAACGATGATAAAGCAAGAGTATGGTATTTACACAGAAAGGGATGAGAGAACAGCACCAAGCAGAATAGGTCTCACCCAAAACAAAAACAAAGCTAAACTAAGCTAAGCTAAATTAAACAAAACTAAACTAAACAGTGTATGGGTACTTTCAGAATACTAGTATTTTAGAAAGAAGGGATAATCAGTTGTCAATATTCAATTAATGGTAACTGAGACTAGAAACAAAGTTTGATCCCTACCCCTTGACATTCAGAAGATTATATTTCCTTGAATTAAAATTAAAAAAAACATTAGAAAATAAAGCTGTGCAAGTTTTGACTAGGGAAGTCTGTGTAAGTAATTATAAAACTTAGAAGCAACAAAGTGAAAGACTCTCAGACATGACTTTTTGTGTTAAAAACCTTAACACAGTGAAAGATACCAAATTAAAGTAAAAATATTTGCAAACCAGAAATCAATAAAAACTAGCACTGAAGTTAGTCTATAAGTCTTTTATTTGTCCTACACAACTCTAAATGCAGCATAATTAAGCAAGTGTAAAACTTGGGAAGAATATATGCAGCTCAGCAATATCCTACCCTCAATACACACTAGTCACCATTTTCATGAGTATGGTACCTATACCACCACTATTGGTACAGAATTAGTACCAAGAAAAACCATCCAATGTAAGAAGGGATATAACAGGCAATTAAAAGGCTACCAATAGGCAATTTTATGGACATATGGAAGAAAAATAATCATATGCATGAAAACTGATGAACCCTGTCAGTTATCAGAGAAATGAAAATAAAGGCAATGTCATTTTTCACCAATATGATTTACAAAGTTAAAAAAAAAAAACCTGAAAATACCCAGTATTTCATAGATATGAGGCAATGCGCACTCCCACTCTGAAGTGCAAATTACTGCCTTGTTGAAGGTAATTTTGTAGTATATTACAAAATTTTAAAATTATATACTCTATGACTCAGCAACTCAATCCCTAAAGTTTTATCTAAACTAGAACATGGATAAAATATACACATAATGATGATTACTGAAACACTGTCAGTAATGATGAAAACTAGAACCGCACCCATCAACAGATAAATGGTTCAAATATATTATGATGTAAATAATGAGTAGCATACCTAGCTGTAAAAAAGTTTCTACTAAATGAGAACAAATTATGCTGTGAAAGACAAAAAGCAAGTCACAGGATAAAACGTGCAGTGTGATTCTATTTATAATGACTAAAACTGTATGTAAGTAAACAATGAAAAGTTTGAAAAGAGACACAATAATTTGGTATCACTGGCACTTTCTGAAGGGAAATGGCTAAGCTTACAACTCCCTTGTTGGGAAAATCTGAGGATGCAGGAGGAAAGACCGCCCTCCAGTGTCCATGCTTGTCCTTCATAACTCTGCCTTTGGTCTGCCTCTCAGGTGGACCCCTGATCCAAAGTAGGCCAGAATTTTCTCCCAGAAACTTGAAATTTGTCTTACAGTGGCACAAAAACTGGAAGTTGTAAGACTAAGATCATATCAAAAGCAATTACCTTTAAAGGCTTACAAACATTTACTGCTACATTCCCTGGAGCTGCTGAGTCCTTATTTTTCTTTGAGACTTATTATTATTTTATAATATTTTAGGTGCCATGAGACATTCCAATATCCTTCAACTAAGTAATATATTTCTCTTTTCTGGCTTCCGCAAACTAGCCATCAGCTTGTCTTCTGCAACTAAAAGACCTTGAATCCATATGGCATGAAAGGAGAAAAGGGGTGGGATACAAAGAGGGTGAAGGAAAAAATGCTTCTGTTGATACACTTATCTACATTGCTTAAGTTTTTTACAGCATTAATTCCCACATCATTTTTATACTTTACCAAACAAAAAAAGCCACTTATTTTAACAAAAAATTGTTCTTTAAGAAGTGTTCTCCTGCCTGGCTGGTGTAGCTCAGTGGATTGAGCGCGGGCTGGGAACCAGAGGGTCCCGGTTCGATTCCCAGCCGGGGCACATGCCTTGGTTGCGGGCCAGGTCCCCAGTGAGGGCCTTGTGAGAGGCAACCATACATTGCTGTTTCCCTCCTTTCTCCTCTCTCTGAAAATAAATAAATAAAATCTTAAAAAAAAAAAAAAAGAAGAAGTGTTCTCCTGATTTCCATTTGTATTTTGAGGGTCATGTTTTATAAGCAGGCTATGACTTAATGCCAAGCTGCACGATTACCTTAGCTTTGTGAATTAGAGTTAATGCTAGCTTAATAATAATTTTAAAGCACATTATAATGTAATGTCAATAACCTCACAGTCTAAAATTAATTTATTCAAAGTATCATATGAACTTATAAATTATTAAACCCATAAAATTTTAAAACACGCAATACCTCCAACAGTGGCATTTCCTCAGTGATTATGGGATCTAATCTTCGATCAGGACCATATTTAATAGATGTTTTCTCTTCCTTTGTGTTGTTAAGTCGAGGGCCTTGAATTTCTAAATCTTGTCTCCCTCGGACTGACATACTCAAGGAATGTTTTCCTGAAATAAAAAACAATCAATGCCCTAACAGAACTTGGTATGTTAACTGATATCAATTTAGCCTGATACATGAATACTATAAGTTTCAGATTTCTAGAAAAATTCTAGACTAGTATTGATTAGTATCATTAATCAGAGAATGATGCATACTGTACTTTCATGTTTTAAACATACATATTTTGTGCTTCTTAATTTCTCATTTTATTAGGATTTACTTAATTTGCAGAGAGACTACCTATCAAAAGACTACTACTGGTAGTCTTCTACACTATAAAAGACAGCAATTTTAGGTTTCGTAAGTTTTTTGAAACCTGTATTTAACCATAATGGCTATTAACCAAAAAGATCTGAGAGAATGGCAGTGCTGGGACAAAACTTTCATTCAGGCTATGAAAAAAGATCTATTTTCAAAGGAAAAAAATCTAAAATATTAAACAGATCAGTTCAGTTTTACTCATATTCAAATATAATATTCTAATATATACATTGATAGTAATAATATATACTATTATTTCTAGATAAGATACTGTTAATATATTGTTATCGCTGGATAATAACTTTTCATTTTTACTCATATCTAAATATGTGTATTAATAAAAATATATACTGATAGTAAATATATACTAAGACTTCTGGGTAACTACATCTTCTCAATAGACTGCACAAAGAAAATTAAAGTCATTTAATATTAATGTGAGACTTCCCCCAAAAGCTTCCACAGTGTGTGTAGGAGTGTAAAAAGAAATCGAGGGTATAAGACTATCTTTCCTGCAGGACTACTCAGAGCCTTTAATGTTCAGATGGTCACTGTGATATTTCCAGACCAGACCTATAGGATGGCATTTCCTGTACTTTGTTTGATCCAGATCCCTATTAGCATTTTACATAATAACGACCTACACTAAATCATGAAAATTCTGCTTTTGGGATGCAACTTATTTTAATAGTTAATTTAGGGTTTGCTCCCACTAAACACCCTAAAATAACACAAATTTTTATATTAATAAATATATTTGGTACCTTAAATAAAACGATGATCTATATTTTATTGACAACCATAACTTTGGTATTAGGTTAAGATCCTAGGTATGTACAAGTGGGAAAAGAAAGGATCTTCAAAAGTACTTAACACCCAGTCAACTTACTTAAAATATGCAATAAATTATCAAGATTATAAATGTTGCTTGTCTGTTGCTCGTCAACCAAGAATCACAAATATAGTACTAAAATGCAGAATGCCATATTCGACTTCAGTGTAAACTTTTTGTTTTTAATTTTTGAAATCTTACGGAGTCAGTCATTCTACTTCTGTTTGCTTTGAAAAAAATTTTGTATTGAATCATCCTTAATATGCAGACAAGTACAAATACTGAACTGAAGATTAAAAGGACCAATGAACTTTCCAAGAATTTCCAAATGATTTCCAAAAATTAATAATCAGCTTTTATAAACACTAGATACAAGTCTGTCAAGACTATAAATTTGTTAAAAAATAAATTAAAAAGACAGCTACTAAAATAAAGGGCTGGAAGTAAGGGATTTCACGGTAAACTGCCCAGCATCTTGTCACCTAAACTCAGATAACTAATATAAATTAAAAGATAAAATTAGATCTAGAAGGGTTCCCAGAATTTAAAGGGAAAAAGTAAACTATGTTAAATATGTATCTTGTAGTTTTACTCTTATAAAAACTGTAAAACAAATCACTGAAGCACCAAAAATATCATCTTAATACTAAAATCCTACTCTCTTCACAGGATAGATTGCAGAATTTAAGGTGTTTAACAGCCAATGATATCATTTGTTCATTGTTTTATAAAAAGGACAGTATTCAAAAATGGAATATGCTAAGATGATTTTTATACTGGCCACAGAAATCTCAATCAATGCTTAGAATATATTTGATTAGACTTTATTTACTAAAATTGGATCAGTAACAGAAAAGAAAAATACATAGGGTAGATACAAACTAAGAATTTTTAAAAAATACATTAGAAGGGAATAAAGTTGCTTATTTTTAAAGTAATAGTGGAGTTTAAAATAATCCTAATTATTCATTGTTCCAGTTACATTAAACTTCTAACTATTTTAAAAATGCACCATTTTCATTCATTTTATTCTATGGAGACTGAATTAAGTACTAGTTTTCTAATTGTTTAGTAATGTTACAGCTTTACCTGTGTGACATCCAGGAAGAGCACCAATGCCATCTACTGTCACGGAGCCCTGAACAGTGCCAAGATTATAAACAACTCCCAGAATATGCAGCTCCCCTATGTGATGGGGAAAGAGCTTTAGTCTTGCCTGTGGAGATATTTAAGTCACTCTTATTATCTGTTTTCATAATATCTTAAATAGTATAATACCTAATTCTGTAATGTTATGGAAATATAAACTCCTGACTTAAAACTTTTAAATCAATTAATACCTCTTTATTGGAAAGCATTTTCTATAAAAGAAAATCTCTAAATTCAACAGAGGCCTGGATCTTCATCAATACTTTTAATAAAAATCAAAATATTCTGGTCAACCAAATATCATACTGACCCCAAGAAAAAAGCAGAAACTCTTCACCGGGCTCCTCAGGAAATTAAGAAACCAAAGACCACCACAAACCTACTTTTCCCACCGATTTCTTCCTGTGTAATTCCAGTATCCTAATCTTCCAAATTTAGTTTTAAAGTAAACTCAGATTTAAAACAAACTGAATAAACTGATTTTTAAAATATTTTCCATCTTAATTTTAGAAAGGCTTAAGACAGAAAAAAAAATCAAATAATTACCACTTTAGATTCTTCACTATTAATTAAGAATTCTGAAATAACTTCAGTTCCAATCATTTCAGGTTCACTTGCTACCTAAAAAATGAATTATTTTGTAAAATATACATTCTAATGAATAAAGTATCAGATTATTAAGATTCCTATATATCAATACTTAAAAACAGTAACAGTAATTATAGTTAGCATTTACTAGATTCTTAGTATGCGCTAAGCAAAATACAGTTTATTTTTTACAACTGCAGTAAAACCATGTAGTAGCAGGAAAAATGTCCATGTAACAGTGGCTAAAATGTCCATTTAATTTAATCTTGCAATAAGAGCAACTTTCTCCATCTACTATTTCAACCAGCCTCTTTTTCCAAATTGGCTAACTACACATAGGAAGAATATTGCAGCCTAAACAGGATATACAAAAGACTGGCGGTCCTGGCCAGTGTGGCTCAGTTGGTTGGAGCGTCATCCCATAGACCTAAGGGTTTCAGGTTTGATTTCCAGTCAGGCACATGCCCAGGGTGCAGGTCCCACCCCATGGGGGCTCGCACCCAGTGGGTGTACATAGGAGAAGGCAGCCGGTGGATGTTTTTCTCTCTCTTCCCCTCTCTCTAAAAAAGCAATGAGGCCCGACTGGTGTAGCTCAGTGGATTGAGCGCGGGCTGGGAACCAGAGGGTCCCAGTTCGATTCCCAGTCGGGGCACATGCCTGGGTTGCAGGCCAGGTCCCCAGTGAGGACCATGTGAGAGGCAACCATACATTGCTCTTTCTCTCTCCCTTCTCCTCTCTCTGAAAATAAATAAATAAATCTTTAAAAAAAATAAATAAATAAAAAAAAAAAAAAGCAATGAAAAAATGTCCTTGGGTGAGGTTAAAAAAAAAAAGATTAGTGGACAATAAGGGCTGTAGGGAGAGCAAAAAAGAGGCCTGTCTACTCCAAATCAATGACATCTATAAGAGACTGTAGTTTCTGCTCTTGTACCATAGCAGAATCAACTGGCTCACTCGAAGTAAACCTGATCCTCGTGACCACTGTTTGACTTTTACCATGAGATTGAGTTATTTGACAAAAGAAATAAAGATCACATTTTCCTAAATTCCAGTTCAGCATCTTAGTCCATAAATAGCAGAAATTCATGAAGAAATCCAGAGCTTTAAATTTATAGGAAAAAGTATAACTTCAATATACACAAGAAAAATGTTCACTTAACTTTAATAAGCATCCTATAAAATCTAATTATTAAACAGACTAATATACTTAAAAAGCTAATACATATTTTTAAAAAAAACTTTTCCAAGAGTAAAATGTTCATAGTATTCTAATTTTTATTCCAGGTATCCATAAAACATTAGAAAAATGACTGAGGTTGCTAAGATTCAAGTCAGAATAGAGCCTGGTAAATCTCAATATTTCAAACTATTCACAATCAGTATAAATCACAAAATATCTTCAGTTAAACAGCAAGACATTATGTAAGGCAATCTTTAAAAAAATCCAAATACTTCAAAAGAAAAGTTCAAATAGTTCCAAGTTAGTACAACAAATGTCCTTCAAGTTCTCCCTTCATAAATAAGCATGAAAATGTTGGGATTTTCCCAATCCCAAAATAACTTTTACCACATTATTAAAGCACATAGCAAAGTAATATAAAGAAGTAAAATTTATATAATAGCTATCGGTGAATAAAGTAATAACTAGGTAAAAAATGTATTTCTGTATACTCAGCTGGGTAACAATAATTCTTTGTTTGAGCCATTCCTACTTCAAAAATAACATCTTAAGTATATAAAGAATTTATTATAAACATGAGGAAGAAAAAAATATATATATGATGGGTGTAAACAGATAATTCACAATAAAAAAGATATACACACACAAGAACTTCACTAGAAATCAGTAAGATGAAAATAAAATAGTAAGATGGCTTTTTTTAACCTATCAAAGAAACTTGTTTATATAAATAAGAACACTTAATGTTTCAAAGATGAGATATCCAACCCTATATTCTACGTATGAGAAGCTCATTAGTATAATTTGAGAAGCCAATAGACTATCAAAGTATTTATTCCCTAAAATGTTCTAAGTTCACATCTAGGAATCTTTCCTACAGAAATAATCACAATAAAAAACTATGCACCCAACTTTTCACCACCGATGATTATGAGAGCGAACAACTATGATGATGAGAGGAAACTTCCAGCATAATTACCAACACAGAGAGAGACTAGCTTATAGATCATCCATATGATGGTATATTATGCAAAAATGAAATATTAAGACATTTAAAAATCAAATATGCATATAAATAAACAGAATTAAAAACAATATATTTACACAATGGAATTCTACGCAGCAGAGAGGAAAAAGGAGCTTATACCCTTTGCAACAGCATGGATGGAACTGGAGAGCATTATGCTAAGTGAAGTAAGCCAGGCGGTGAGGGACAAATACCATATGATCTCACCTTTAACTGGATCATAAACAACAAAAACAGAAAGCAAGCAAAACATAAACAGAGACATTGAAATTAAGAACAGTCTATCAATGGCCGGGGGGGAGTGGG
>PVJI01015107.1:0-42148 GCA_004026765.1 Micronycteris hirsuta | reverse complement strand
CTCAAGACAGATGGAGACAGAGAGAAGAGAGGAGGAAGACCGGAAGGGAAAAGGGTCAGTGGGAGGGGAGGCAGATGAGCAAAAAGGTAACAGCATCCTTCTGGGGTGTCTTTGGGCTGCCACGACATCTCGATCTTCTTGTCATGGTGAAGTGGGCAGGCCCCGGGGTCGCCTGAACCTGTGTCCCAACCCCCCCCCCCCCTTCTACTCAGCCGATGACCACCTTCCAGAGCTTGGGAAAGCGGTCTCGCTAAGCTCCACTTTCTCGGTCTGCAGAACGGAGGTGGAGACATGGCCTCATCGCTGTGATAGGAAAGGAAGTGAGAGAATGTTCACCAAGCACACGGCGCAGGGCCCGGGAAAGCCCACAGGAGGCTCAGCGAACACTGGCGACTGCCATCCCTAAACTCTCAGAGGACCTTGGAAGTCTCTCCCTCTCTCCGGTTCTGATCCTGGACCATCCCTTTTCCTAAGAATGAATCACACCCCTGCTGAGAGGCTCTGGGTCCACTGTCCCCTTTCCCAGCAAGGAAAGAAGGTCAAGTCCTCTGTGTGACTCTCTCTGGCCGAAGCCCAGCAGGGAGGCAACGAGAGGAGACAGTCTCTCCTTGAACGAGGCTCGGCCCCAGGCCGCCCTCCTACCTCTGGCCAGACAGACACGGCTTCTTCCTGGCCACAGAGTCGCTGGCAGCGACAAAGCCTGTTTGGGACAGTGGCACTCTGAGGAGTTACAGTGAATGACTTTGTGTCTGACATGCGCACCCTGATTATAATCACCACAGCGCCAGCTTCAGAATGCAAATGACTTCTCAGCAGGAAAGGGAAAACCTCGGGGAAGCTGCAGCCTCCTGGCTGGAGCCGCAGGCAGGCTCTGGGGTCTCAGTGCCTTTGCCTGTATCCTGGCTCTGCCACTGGCTGGCTCGGTGACCCTGGGCGAGTCACAGAACCTTTCTGTGCCTCAAGTTTCTCATCTGTGAAAAGGCAGTCATAGTACTTATCTCAGGAGGTAATTTCAAGGACTAACTGAGGGGACACAGGGAATGGGGTTGGAATCGTGCCGACCTATGGCAAGCAATCTCACAATCACCTGCCATTAAAGCAGTGGTTTTCGGGATCCTGTGTATAACGTGGTGAGTAGACCAAGCTCCACATGCTCTGCACCCGGGCCATCAGGGGTTCCTCCATCCACCCACCCACCCACCCATCCATCCATCCATCCATCCATTCAACAATCGTTCACTGAGCCTCTGCTCTGTGCCAGGCACCGTTCCAGGTGCTGTGCATGGAGCAGGAAGCACACAGACCGAACTCAGCTCTCACTCTAGAACCCACCCCCAGGCCTCCCTGACGCCCGGCGTGAAGCACAGCTCTCAGCCCGGGATGATTTTGGCCCCAGTGGACACTTCAGCAACTTCCATAGACATTTGTGATGATCACGACTGGGGTGTGGAGGGTTCTACTGGCATCTAGTGGGCAGAGACCGGGGATGCTGCTGAACATCCTGCAGTGCACGGTTAGTCTCCCCTCAACCAAGAATTGCCCTGCCCCAGGTGTCCACAGTGCCGAGGCTGAGAAACACTGGTATGGAGTCCGAGACGCTAACAGTTCCTTTGCTGGGCGTGGTCTTGAGCTACAGGAGGCTACTGAGTCCACAGGGAGAGAACCCAGTAAAGGGAGGGACGTGGGAGGGATGCAGAATAAGAGCACCCTGAATTTCCAGTTATGCCTGGAAACATCCTTCCTAGGAGAGAAGCATATGAAACACATGAAACATGGAGCGCAAGGCCCCAAGGCCAGGATCGAAACGTCCCTTTTCACAAGTGGCTCGTGAGCCCTGGGTGGCTAACCTGCCAGGCGGGATCAAGTTGCCTCGGGATGTGTTCCTGAGAGGTGTGGATGCCTCCATAACTCTCCAACTTAAGAATTCAGCGTCAGGAGGCAGAGCTGCCGTTAGGGGCTAAGGAAAAAACAGCAAGCACAGAGACGAGTCTGTAGCTCCCTCAGCCTTCCATATGCAACAAACCAAAGGGTGCTTCTGATGCAGGAGGCAAGACAGGGAAGCATGCCTGGGTTGGAAGAGCAGGCAGACCCGGTGGGTCTGCATTCCTGGCTCGGTCACTGCCAGCTCAGTGACCCTGGGCATCAAGGCGGAACGGCTAAGAGCATGGACCCTGGGGCCAGAGTTGGGTCACTTGCTGGCCCTTTAGCGAGTCATGGCATTTCTGTGCCTCAGTTTTCCCGTATGTAAAATGGGTACATGACACCTGCCGCACAAGTCATTATGAGGACTGACTGCATTAATTAAAGCATTAACACAGAAAAGCGTTTAGAACCAAGCATACCAGGCTCCGAGTGAAGACTATGTCAAAGCTTGCCATCATCCCCACTGTCATGGTCATTACCGTGTCACGGTGGACAAACAACTTAACCCCTCCAAGTCCCAGCTTCTTCTTTTGACAAATGGACAGAGGAGCTGCCCTCTCATTGGGTTCAGGATTCGATTACTCAGGTTAAGCCCTTGGGACAATATTTGAAATGTTGTAAGTCCTTATTATCACTTATTGAAAAGTTTGACAAAAGTGCTGAAACTAGTTCACGTTATGTCCTGCATTAAACTATTGACCTTCATGAAAAGGAGAAAATTCCATGGTGTCAGGATGGTTCCAGACACCCAGGGTCATGTGATGTGCCCAGGAAGTGGGCCCCAAGCACCGTCACGCAGCCCCAAAGGTGAGTGTAAAACACAGGCGTGGGCAGAGGAGGTTCACAGCTGTGCGTCCGCGAAACACAGAGTTCATTCTCGTGTGACTCTTTACTAATTACTGTATTACAACTGGAGACCTACTTTTGCCCGCTCCTGTGCAAGCTCTGGGCCCATCCTGGTTTGGGGGCTCTTGGCCCTTAGTGATTCCCGTGACTTCAGATGGTCCCTAGAGCTGAGACAATACTGGGAACGAAGGCCTTCACGTCCCCACGGGGGTGCTTCGGCGCCTGCTCTGGTGCCAGAGGAGAGTGGGCGTGGGGGCCGGGTGAAGCGCCTCCTCCTCTCACTTCTCTGCGCCCCCCCCAGCCTGGCTGCCTGGCACAGGAGGGCAGCCCAGAGGCCTCGCCGACGCTGTGCTCGCACAACTGCCGGTCACAAGCTCCGTTGGAGCTCTTGCGCACGGGTCTCAATTCACCAGAGGGTGAAGGGGACACAAGCTTTTCAGAAGTCTGACCCAAAGGTCCAGCAAGGCCAAGTCAACAAAGCCACCAAAACAAACTGAGGACCAGCGAATTCCCACCACACAGAGGCCGCCTGCTTAAACAGTTGTTCTTGTCAACTCATTAAGACGACGTTCAGCTCCTTTCGTCTTTCTAGCAGCTTGGGAGTCCCAGGGAGAAGCGGGGACACCCGCAGAGTGTGGCCAGGGCTCCGCAGCTCAGATCTGAGGGCGCGTCAAACAGACAAGCACGTTCTGGGCTCATCCCACCACTTGGGGACAAAGAAGAGATGCTGCTGCTTGGTCTTCCTCTGGCTTCTCCACAGGCGAGACGGGCCTGGCAGGGGACCCTGAATGGTGACACGGGCCAGCAGGACTCTCACCTTCTCTGAGTGGTCGGGTGCAATCAGCCACAATGGCTGGTCACCCAGGGAAGCTCTCTTCTCCTACATGTTCTGCCTGAACCCGCTCTGCCTGCATTTCAGATGACTATGACATTGCAGTGATGGCTGGTGGTGGCACCGCTTGTCATCCCACATGTCACTCGCCCTCATATCCAGCCCAAACGGTGCGGACTCATTTTCATTTACAAGATCACTTAAAAACCCATTCCCTGGCTTCGGCAGGCAGAATGAGTTGTGTGCCTGCCTGATGGATGGCAGGGGGTGAGAAGCCAGCCGTTAATGCTCACAGAAACCAGTCCTGGAAAAGGCCTGCAAGGAACTGAGGAATTCGCATTGACTTTGCTTCCCCGAGCTCTATAATGGAGGGATCGAGGTACATGTCCCCCATAGACAGAACATGTGACGGATGGGGCCAACACCCCCGGCTTGACCTTCTGGGCCCCATACGACTTGCATGGCGGGCAGGCAGCATGCCAACGAGCTCTCCCCACCTGCCAAGCCCATCTGCTCCAAGCTCGCTGGCAGCCAGAAGTCACAAATTATAACCCACAGGATTCCTAAAAAGTGCCAGCAGTCCCGGGGAGGGGGCGGGTAAAGGAGCGGGAGGGATAGGCCTGGCCTTACGCGGGGCGGGTCTGTGACGAGGCTTCTACTATAAAAACCCGATTGGCTTAGACTTACAGTCCCCATGGAAGAAGTTTGGGAAACCTCAATAAATCATGAAAATGTGACAGCCTGAAATTAACCGGAACCAGAAACTTGACTTCAGGGGTCCTCCGAAGGCATTTTCCAAAGACGACGGAAAGACAGTAAATAATAACCAATCAATAACTAATTCCAACCATGCTGTACTGATCTGTAAGTAATCCATCGCTTTGTGACTACGCACGGCGATTTTCAGCAAGAACTTCGAAGCACTGTCTCAGGAGAGCCCGTTAGGAAAGCCCCGCCCATCTCTTCCGAGCCCCAACAGCGGCTGGGAAACCGAGGCCTGCACCACGTGATGAGCTGTCACTTCGGCCGAGCTGACAGAAGGCCCCAGAGATCCCGCCACCTTTGGTTCCACCCTCTCTGCCCGTTGAAAATTCTCTTTCTCAGGAAAGATAAGAGTCTACTCGGGAAACAAGAGCAGAGGCAGGAGGAATTGGGAAGGGGATGGCAAGAGACAGAACTTCTTTTGCAAAGCAGCCGTGACGAGGTCTCTGCAGACTCCATGTGCACTCCACTCAGTCCAGGGGCGATGTGGCCGCCACCAAAGAGCAGCCAGACCCGAGGCAACAGCCTATTTTAACGCCTGGCGAGAAGGAAGAAAACTTGCCCCTACTGACAGAAATGTACAGAGGTGCAGGAAATGACACTTCGCCCCTCCCCCGCCCTCACAAATGCAACGGGCAGTCAATCCTCACCACCCAGGAACGGTGGCATCAACGCTCCCGCTTGCACAGGCAGATAAGTCCGTTATGCCCTGAAAAATAAAGCCCCAGCAAATGAATGGCATCTTATGGGGCATACGTATTTTACGTTACATGCGGTTAACACCTATCTGAAGTGGATACAGTGGCACTTGATTGTTTCCTTCTAGGCAAGGCTCAGCCACCAATTGGATCTAATATTAGCCATTCATCAGATGAACCATTTGGGAAGAAACAAGCTGCTATCTTTCCCCCTCGAAGAACAGCAAGGATTTGAAACACATTTTTCCCAGAGATCTTACGCTGAGGAAAACAGCTTAGAGATGTTACGTTAAACAAATCCGTTCTCTGGCTACCGACGACCAGATGCATGGGAACAAATGCTGGGCTCTGTTCTTTCCGAGGCTCCTCGCGTCCACCTGTCGAAGGCGGCCTTGACCCCACCGGCCTTGACCCGTCGGCCGGGGAGACGGCCTCCGGAGCTGTGAAACGGGCCGCCCTGCACAGGTGCCCTCTGCACTCTACGCCGGCGTCCTCATTAGGGATTATCCAACTCCCTGGAAGCGGGGAGAGAGATGATGGGCTGGCTGCCAAGTGTTCTTTCAACACAGATTCCGAAAGAAGATCCTGCGAAGTGTCGAAAGCCCAGATTTTCAGCAGTTCACTTTCTAGACTCCGTTACATGGCAACCCTACCAGCTCGCAGAGGGTACCAACCAAGTTAATGTTTTGTTTCATAGACACGCTGCCTTAACCTGCGGGGAAAATCCAAGTTTTCTTCATCAGCTCACCTACCGTCAGATATCATCATGGGAACGAGACATCCCGTGGTGGGTGGGCGAGTTTGTTTCATTCATTTTTTAAAACAATTTGAAAGAAAACATTTGAAAAGGCATCTAGCAATTTCTTGGCAGAGGGAGCAAAAGGTAACTCTTCCCCCGTGACCATTTGTGCTAATATTATTAAAAGCACATTAGGATTCATTGAATATGTGCATAATGCCCTTTAGTTAATAGATGGCTTACATAGTTACATTTTGAAAGATACTCATTTCATTCAAAAACCTCGATTTGAAAAGTGATAACTCAATAGCACTAAATACTCTCCCACTGAATGGCACCGACACACACAGAATTTAAGCAGAAGACTAATTCGGAACAGCAGTTGGGAACCCCCAGGAGCTATACCTTCCTGGGGGCATATCATGGTGATACATGAGGACACCTGTCAGCCACAGGTGAGAATGGACTTGAGAGAAGCCATCACTTTCCTTCAGGAATACGGAAGCACTAGCAGAAGAAGCCACCAGGCCACCTCTGTAGAGGGTTTCTGTTCCAGCAGACTGCCGAGAAAGGTCATGAGCAAAAAGCCAGACAACACAGACTCCCAGAGGTTAAATCATGGGGAAAGTACCGGACTGACGTCCTGCGGCTGTAAATGCGTAAATGACGCCCCGCTGGATTTAGGGGGGTGGGGGGCTGGTCTTCTTTTCAACCATCACATCCGTTTAAATTCAGATCCCGTCAGTTTAGAGGGCTGGATGGCCAAGAATTAAGTTGAGTTACAATTTGAACGTTTTATTTTCTGATTGTCAAATCGCTAAGTGCCCCCTAGGAAAGGTTTTGAAAAATACCAGTGGTTCACAGAGGGGAAATCGAAGACCAGCCTTCATCCAGCTGCCCACGGAGCGCCACGAACACGGGCGGGCGGGCCGCTAAGAGCAGGAGGGAGCTGCTGGTTTTGCGTGTTTTTAAGAACTGCAAGAGATCCTGGCTTTCGCCAGGTCCATTTCCAGAGCCTTGTGTATTGTCGTCGGAAAAGAGAGAAGGAAACAGCCCTCTGTGGTGTTGCAGCAACAAGCTAACCAGGGGCTCAGTGTCGCGACCCCCAGGTTGAGTGTGGAGAGCCTTGCTGCCGGCCTCCTTAGCATGCTCGGCGGGCGGCTGGACCAGGACTCAGATACAAGCCGCCTAACTTTTCCTCGGCCGAGGAAAGGGGCAGACGGCGGGCAAGAAACCAGCATTGCTCAGGCCCCTTTACCATGGCTTTTGACTCTTAGCAAAGCGCCAGTTCTTGGCTATTTCTGAATGTTGGCAGAGTTCCTGCCCAGACGAGGGAGAGCGTCGCCCTGCTCCCCTCCCCTCCCCAGGTACCAGCAGAGGGTCTTCCACACGCGATGACATAGCAAGGGATAAGTGACAGGATCACCGTTCACCCACCTTGGCTGCCGTGCAGCAAACGCCAGGCTCGCAACACCTTCCCAGCATTACGTCATGGCTACTTCGGCACCAAAGGACAGTTCCCATTCCTCGCACTTCAGACCAACTCCTGAAGTACCGAGTTAAGATCGGACTTGCCATGCAGCACAGGACGGCTCCTGTTCAGGCTTAACGTCTCACACCCACAAAGGCGCACCCTCCCTAGGAACAGAAACCCGCCGAGAGCCGGCAGCAAGGTGAACACAGCCTCTGAGCACTCAGGAGAAGAAGCCCTGGAAATAACAACAACACCAGAAAATCCTCAGGAGTCACGGAGCCATCGGTACGTCATACTTCCCCAAGTGACATACTGATACAAGTGACCCTCCTGGACGGGACTTTTTTTCCCTCCAGTCATGTTCTGGATTTCAGCAGTTTAGTTTACAATTCAAATGCCATTAACAACTAGTGACACCCATTTCTTAAAGGGCAATTAGGCAAGAAAAAGAAAAAAGAAAAGAAAAGAAAGGAAAAAGCCTGAAAAGCCAGCGTTGACCCTTTCACTTTTCTGCTCACAGAAAACAAAGTCCGGTTCTGGGGCTGCTTCCTCCACCTTCAACCCTGGGGTGGGGGGGGGGCGGGGGGGGCGCTTCTGAGCTCCATCACCGTCAATGTCAACACAGACCAGCTGTCTTTTTTCCCTCAACTGCCCCGAGTCCCTTCCAGCAGCCGCTGTCTGCAGCCCACAATCAAAGCCATCATTTCGACCCTAGCCCATCACGCAGCCTTTGAGATCTAAGATTTCCCCCTGGAAAGTGCTCTGAGGGGGTTACATTGACTGGAAATTTAAACTCCCTGCTGAGCAGGGGCATCTACTGTTGCGTCGGTATGTTCCACCGCCTGCGCGATCAGATGGGGGGGAAATAAAGTCCAGATGCAATCGAGACGAGGGATTTGGCATCCGTGGAGAAAAGTGCAAAGCGGCGCAATCCCCTGCCCCAAACACGGCAGCAGAGCCTGGAGCTCCCTCTCAGGCCGACAGTCGTTCTAAAGGAAGCAGGCTCCGGAGCTGGGGGGAGCTGTGGCATCCGCCCCTGCCGCGGGTGGGGTGCAAAGGCCCGAGCACGAAAAGTTTGCCCGCTGAGCTGGGGGCTGTGTGCCATCTAAACGGCACTTTGTGCTGCCGGAAGGGGCCCGCGGGCTGCGCCTCGCTCGCGCCGCCCAGGGCCAGTGTGACCGTGTGAACCGGTGCACACTGCGCCCGGTTTTCCTTCGAGACAGCTGCCTGCAACTCTCAGCAGGGGGGCAGCGGCGGCCACGGCCGGACGGAAAGGGTTACGAGCCACAAAGCAAGGCGATTTCGCCCCGGGCCGGGGGGACACTGAGCCTCCGGCCCCCTCCAGGCCCGGGTCCTGCTTGCTCGCCTCTCCTCCGCGCCGCGTGCCGGGCGATCCCTACCTTGCGCGCTGTGCCGGTGGTTCTCCATGTTCGCCGCCGCCGCCGAGTCTGCCGCCGCCGAGGCGCTGGCCGTGGCTCCCGGGCCCGGGCCGGGGCCGGGGCCGCCGCCTCCGCTCAGTTCCGCCAGTCTCCGGTTGGTGGCTGTGAGTTCAGCTCGCAGGTTGGTCACCTCCTGGCTGGCTGACTGGACCGCCCCATCGATGCGAAGCGCCAGCTGCTTATTGTCTTCCATCATGCTCAGGATTTTGGCCTGGGGGCGAGAGAGGTGACAAAGAGCTGCATGATGCGCGGGGGGTGCGCGGCCGGGCACCCCCGGCTCTACCTGTTGGGTCCCCCGCGGCCCAGCTCCCTCGCGCCCCGACCCCCAGGCACCGGCAGTGCCGGCTCCTCGGGCGCAGGAATGACAGCGGCGCCTCCAGCCGGAGTCGTGGCGGTAGCCGGGCGCTGGGGGAGGAGGAGGAGGAGGAGGAGGGGGAAGAGGAGGAGGAGAAAGAGGAGGAGAAGGAGGAGGAGGAGCAGCAGCGATCACTGAGACCCCAGTGCCGAGAGCGTTCGGGGAAGGACACCGCGCGCCGCCCGGCACTCTTTCAATGGAGCCTACCATTCGGCGCGTGCTCGGGAGGGGGCCTGGCTGGGCCGCCAGGGCTCACCCTCCGCCTCTCGCGCCCCCCACTTCGGGGACACACCCCCAGGGGGCGGGGGCGGCAAGAGGCTGCTCGGAGTGGGCTGAAGTGGCGCCCCCCGCGAGGGGTGGGGAGCGCCCGGTCCAAGGCCGGCCTTTGGTCCCCTCCCTTGAGCGGTGGGGCGTCCCCCGCCCTGGCGAACTAGCGCCCCGCTCCGTGCTGGGGCTGGGGAGGAGGTGGGTGCTTGGGAGAGAGGGGTGCTTGGAAAAGGGGCCCCAGAGGGGAGCGGGCAGGGAGCTCCGGGGGTGGGGGCAGCCGGAGTGCAGCTCTTGCCTTGCGGGTTCCTTAAAACGCGGGGAGGAAATTGCAGCGGGGAGCTGGGCGGGTGCCCCGCGTGCCTCACTCTCCACCCCCTCCCCAACCCACCTTCGCCGCCCCACCCCGCGTTGTCCTCCCCTCCCGGAGCGCTCGGCCCTTCCCAAGAGTGGGCCACTCGCGCCGTGGCCTCCCCTCGTACCTGAAACCCGGCGGGCGCGCCCGGGGTGGAGGGGTGGCCTTAGCTAGGTCCCAAGCTTCTTAGCTGGGGTGGGGTCGAGAGGGATGAGGCCAGGAGAGCAAGCTGAAAGGCGTCTGCGGGGCCTCCCCCTTCCTCCTCCTAGCGGGAGTAGGAGCTTGAAGCCCAGCTGCCTCAGCTTACCCACTCTCTTCACGGGAGACCTGAGGTAACCTTAAAGTTGATAAACCCATCTAGCGCCTCTTTCTCCCTGAGCACAGGCTTTGCATTTTTCACTGGGGCCCTGGATTCCAGCCACCAGACCTTGTTACCATAGCAAGCTTCATTCCATGCAAATAGGACCGTTTAAAGCAGCCAATGTAACCCGTGCACCGCCATTCCAGCTGGTCAGCCGGGGAGAGCAGCTCGGGGCCCACGGCAGAAACCCTTGGCGTAATCTTTCAGAGACCGAGGTTGCCCACCCTTGAGATTCAACAGCATTTATTGGAAGCCTATTGCGTGCAAAGTGCTCAGCAGGCGTTCCCTCTTTGCAGTAAGGATTATCATTCCCATTTTAGAGATGAGGAAGCTGAGGCTGTGGCAGGTGTAAGCAATTTACCCAAGGCGCCCACAGAAATCAGGTGAAAACAGGACTGGAAGTAAGTGATCCCCTGATTGTGAGTTCGCTTCATTGTGCCTTCAGGAGCATTGGATGCTGGGTAATTTCCTTCCCCCTTTATAGGGAACCGTAGACACGCACTTTCGCTCCATCCCCTGTGACCACTACAAAGCTTTTGCAAGAGAACAGGGCAGTATTCGGTGGCAGCGCGATTTTCACTCAGTCCACTCTGCTCAGCTAACTGGTCAGCTGGAGAATGACCCTGACCTTAGCCTCACTAGCACGAGTTCTGACCCACTGGGCCAACACAAGTGCTTAGACAGCTTGGGGTATTTGTAAATCAGGCTTCAGTTCTTTGAGGTTCTTCAGTGAAGGCTGGGAGGGGCACCAGAATGAGAGCAGGTCTTCACATGGGGGAGGTGCAGCCACCATGGAAACCAGTCTGGGGGTTCCCCAGAAAGTTAAACGTAGAATTGCCACATGGCCCAGCAACTCCACTCCTCATTGTCTACGCCAGAGAGTTGAAAACATATTCAGACAAAAATGTGTATGCATTTCACTAGCCAGAAGGTGGAAACAACTTGCATGTCCATCAAAAAAAAAAAAAAAAGAATGGACAAACAAACTGTGGTTGAGCCACAGGACGGAATATTAATCAACCATGAAAAGGAACATAAACAGCACTGATACATTACAATGTGGATAAACCTCGAAAACGTTATGCTAAATGGAAGAAGCCAGCCATCGAAGGTCACATGCTCCATGATTCCATGTATATGAACTGTCCAGAGAAGTTCAGTCCCTAGGTGCAGAAGGCAGATTGGTGTTTGCCAGGGGTGAGGGGGAGGAGAGAGTGGGGAGTGACGGTTTATGGGCACCCGGCTTTATTTGGGGTGATGAAAATGTTTGGGAAGTAGGTTACAGTTACACAACGGTTCACTTAATGTTATGTGAATTTCACCTCAATAAAACGTCAGCATATATGCAAATACAAAAAAAAAAGAGAGAGAGAGAGAGAAAGAGAAGCTGTCCTGGAAACAAGCCTGAGAAAACAGGTAAGAGCAGCTCTCTTTGGAGAGCTCCCTCTATGTGTGTGTGCACGTTTGTGCACACGTGCATGTGTGTGAGACGCACACCCCTCTGTTACAGCCCCCATCAGAAGGTGCTGCAATTTATCTGTTTGCCTGTCTCTCTCCCACTCACTCCACGGTGAGTGTCTGCGGGGAGAAGGAGAGTGGCCGCGTTTACGCTACTTGTCTCTGCGTCCTGGCCACCGGGCCCAGAGCCGGCGTTCTGCCCACGAAGGTGTATGAGTGTGTTTGTGCCGTAAACAAGCTCGCCAGGGGTTACTCATTTCCTCTTCCGTGAGATTCTTCTCGCACACCAGCATTTTAAAATCAAGGCAAAAAAGCAAAATACCCAATAAAGGAAAGAGAAAGCAAAGACCCATTTCTTGGGCCCCTTCTCCTCTCTCCACCTCCTTTTCCCCAGCTGTGTGCAGCCACGGAGCTTTCAAGAAACCCACTTTAGAAACTCCTGGGGTGCTTCCTAGGATTTTAAAGAATTTTATTTTTCGAGATTTAAAATTTTTTTTTAATTTATTTTTAGACAGAAGGGAAGGGAGGGAGAAAGAGAGAGAGAGAAACATCCATGTGTGGTTGCCTCTCACGTGGCCCCCACTGGGGACCTGGCCTGCAATCCAGGTATGTGCCCTGACTGGGAATCGAACTGGTGACCCCTTGGTTTGCAGCCCGTGCTCAATCCACTGAGCTACACCAGCCAGGGTGAGATTTTTTTTTCTTAACATGAAAAAGGGGCTTTGCCCAGCTGTGTCTCCTTATGTTCACCCCCACACAAAGGGATCTGATCTTGAATGGAATCAATTAGCCTCTAGGATCTACGTGATTTAAACCAAAAAGGTTTCTAGTCTACCTTTCTTCCCCCCAGCTTCCATCCCTGCTCCTCCCTAGGTGATCTCAGGTAACAAACTAGTCAGGGAATCCCTGTCCGCTGCCATTTGCAAGCCCACGTGCCTATGTGAAGGCTAATAGGCACACACAACTCATTTCTTGGGAGACACATGCAAACTGCTGGGGGAGGGGCTCCAGAGCTGTCTGTCATCTGTAGCTCTCTCTCTTAAGGGGGCCACAACTATGAGAATTCAGCAGTGCTGCGCATTCCGTTTCAGGCTCCGACCTTCTTCATGTTCCTAAAGCAGTTCCTGTCTCACATCTCAGTAAGCTGATGTCAAGAACCAAGCCAGAAAATGGGGTCACTTCCTAGGGATCGGCTGTCATTGTCCCAGTGTCCCTAGTTGTCATCCCTCCCTAGCAGCCACATGCCATCCAAGGCCCAGACAGTGCCCTGGTCCTTATGCGGTCACCAGCCCCCACCAGTGTTTGCTGTGTGTCCCACCTTCCTGAATGGAAGGAGCGAGCGGGGCCGTGAGTCTGTGTGCCTGTCTGAGCTTGTCTGGGCATTTCGGAAAGTGCAAAGCCATCCTTGTCAGCGAAAGAAAATCCTAATGAGAACCAAGGCAAAGGGCCTAACCCATGGCTGACGGCAACACCATATGCACGTCCCTTCTCCCATCGATAGAGTGGCCTTACAAGTGAATGTCCAAACCGGAGCACTTCCTAAAGGGAAAGAAGGTGCTGTGGACCATGAAGCTGAGACAAGCGGCATAAGTTGGAACTGTCCCAGGAAACCCCATATACACGGTGGCCCCATTCTACAACCCAATGAGGCAGTTTGGTCCTATAAAGCAACATTGGGATCCCTTCCTCCAGCACCCTCATTGCATACTGATGGAGAATGGAGGCCGAGAGACAGGAAGGAACCCAGCACCCATGTTGGTAAAGGAAGTGGGCAAGATTGAAACCAGAGTTTTCAGAAAATGGCCCAGCATCCTACAGACAAGTATCCAGCAGAATGGACGGTCAGGCTCACGCCAGCCCACTGGTGCACATGGTGACTCCCGAGCTCTAGACGCAGAAGAGCGAGCCCATGGCCTTGCACAACCTGGCCTGACTTCACTTGCACCACGCTCCCCCAGCTCACTAGACTGGTGTCCTTCAATCCTTCCCGACCTCAGGGACTTGGCTGTCTCCCTTGCCTCTGCCTGGAATAATCTCCCTGGCTCTCGCAACCTTTTCCTTCTTATCTCTTAGATTTAGCATTCAACATTTCCTTATTTCATAGCATGTATTGCCATTGATCATTGGTATACTTCGTTTATTTAACCTCTAGGCTGAGAATGTGAGAGGTGAGTCACCGTAAGTTTGGCTGACCGGGGTGAAGGTTTTCAAACACCTGACCCGGAGGTCCCCATGGCCATCCTGCTTACTCTGCTTTGTCTTGAAGTCTGAGGAATGCAAAAGAAATCGATGCCCTTTTCTGGAGCTAACTTGATGATTTCTGTCACACGCAACCTGATGCTCAGGCTAAGACGGCACCCCCCCCCCCAACTCACTACCGCATGCACCCACCCAGCTGCTCTGCAAGCCTCTTGAAGGCAGGGTCCCTGCTCAGCTCTTCTTTTTGCTTCCCCTGCCTGGTGCTCAATAGATGCTTCCCCAGTCCGTGGCTGTCGGAGCCCATGCGCCTCCCCCACCCCGCCCAGCCCCATAACTCCATGTCCACAGAGACACTTGCTCCTCTCATTCCCGCCCTTTGCATCTTCCATCCGCCCCGGGGATTCCAGCCACATCTTACTTCCCCAAGTCCTCTCAGATCTCTCTTCTTATTCTTTCCCTGCAAAAGCCCATCAGGTAGAAGGGGCACCTGCAACCTGCGCCGGGCAGATTCAGACACTGAGGGTAAGGGGTTTGTCCTCACATCACAGGTGCGTGCCTGCGTGTCCTCCGACTTTGAAACCCACGTGTGGCCCAGTTTTCTCTCTGACTCAGTCAGGGACCTGATTTCTGTCTGGCTGAGGAATAGAAGGTAACATTCATGTGCTCCCCCCTTCAAGGTGAAGTTCATACATGGGACGGGGTGGGAAAAGGGGAGGTCTGGAAGAGAAACCGGGTGTGATGGAGCTTTTGTCCAGAGTTCCTTGGGTGAGCGTGTGACTGCCCACAGAAGCCAGGGAGAACTGTGGCCCTGCCTCCCGCGCTTCACCTTAAAGGTCACATCCTGAGGACAGTGTCCCCTGCCAGGCTCTGTGAGACACACCTCTGGCTTCAGGCTGGTCCCAGAGCTCCTCAGAGTGAAGAGGAAGACCCTGACGTGGAGTCCCCAGGAGATGCTTGTTAAAATGTAGGCCTGGGCTGCGTCCACGACCCAGGAGCAACTCTGGGGGGCGCTGGGTATCTGCGCTGGCGGCGAGCTGCCCAGGAGGGTCTGGCGCATGGGGAGGTTGAAACTCGCCGCTCTAGGCGGCCAGGCTCCCGCTGAGCACCGTGCACACGTGTGAATCCATCAACACAAGGAAGCTCCTGAGCCCCAGGAACGGCCACCAGGGCTCCCTCCTCTGGCTCTTTTGCAAGCTGTTGGTCCCGTGTCTTCCGCAGCCTCCGCCAGCGGGTCCCTCGGGAATCGCCCGCCTGTTCCGCAGATGGATGCTCTGGTTATTCAGATTGTCACAGGCGCATCCCAGCCCATCCAGGAGACGCGTCTTTTGTGCATTTACACGGTTCACTTTGGCTGAGTGTGTTTTAACATGTGCTCTGGGGGAAGGGCAAAGCCTCTCTGGCAGGGGCGCCCAGGTCTCCAGGCTCTGGGTGAGAAGCCTGGGGGGAGGGGTGTGGGGCCATAGACACAGGGAGGAGTGTGCGGAGGCGAACCCCAACAGTGAAGCCATACTCCCTTCCCAGCCATGTCCCCCACCCTCCCACCACTAGTCACCCTGATAACCACATCAGGAGATGAAGGGATGGAGAGAAGAAGAAGCCAGGAGGAAGAACCGGGGCAGAGGTCGGTGGGGCGCGGGAAACAGCCCACAGCCCGGAGATGGAGAAGCATGGCGCAGGCGCCGATGGCACACGTGGCTGTGTCCTGTCCACGCACACCGAGTCGCGCCTGCATAATGACTTTCGGACCATAACAATGGACCACACAGATGACGATGGTCTTATAAGATTAAAATGGAGCTGAAAATTTCCTATGACCTAGTGACGTCGTGGCCGTGGTGACGTCATAGCACAATGCGTCACTTCCATGTTTGTGGGGATGCTGATGTGGACAAGCACACTGCACAGTCGGAGGTGTCCAAGGGCTGTGCTCCACGTGTTTATTGCGCCTCTTCCACCTGTAGATGTGTTTCGATACACAGACGCGCACCACTGCGTTGCAGTTGCTGCCCTACTCCGTGCAGTGCCGCGCCGTGCAGGTTTGTGTCCTGCAACGGGCCGTGCGGCAGAGCCGGGTGCGCAGCGGCCCCGCCCCCCGTCAGGTTTGCGTGAGTGCCTCTGTGGTGTTGGCACAACGGCACAATCGCCTAATGACACATTTCTCAGGCCCTACCCTGTCATTAAGCAACGCATGCCTGTCTGGGTGTGGACACAGAGCACAGTCATTAGGGTGAAGTGACATTCTCCTCTGGGCTTCACGAGCAGTCTCTCAGCTAAAGGTCAGCAAGCTGGTCAGGCACATCCCTCCTGTGTGTGTGTTTAACCAGCCAGAGTCCCTTCTGCGTGTGCTCCATTCGCAAGCAGTTCTTTAATAATCCTTCTCATTCAGAAGCTCCTGTGTATGAAATGGGTAAGCCTACATGCTAACCACAGATGTACACACATAAGCAGATACACTTAAAGCCCCTATTTCTTGATAGAAGTGCAGATTTTTCTTCCTCGAACATTTTCTGATGTGTCTCTGGTTTGGCGCGGTGTGGGGATTACAAGAGAATGTGCATGATGGCCGGGGCTCTTGGCTCCAGGCTCTGTCACAGCCTCCACAAGTGACGGTGGGTCGATCGCAACAGCCAAGCAAAACGCAAACCCCTGAGACAAATATGTCCACCTGTGGAAAACCATCGCTACACCCCAGAGAAATGGCCTGGTACCCAGGTCTCTTGCTGCGCCTCCTGCCCTCAAGGGTCTTGGCTGTCTCCATGTGCTGGGAGCTCCTTCACTTTGCAGCCCACAGAACAGTCTCTGAAAGGTCCCCTCCGCACGGCTAAAGAGACCACAGCCAAGTCCGCCAGCCCTCCAGGCTGGAAGATGCTAACTGACATCATCAATGAGCTCACCCTTCTCTGAGGGCGGGAGTGGCATTAAAGCATAGGCTCTGGAGTTAGACAAGGGTTCAAGTCCCAGCTCTGCCGCTTACTAGCTATGTGACACTCAGTGAGTTACCTAACTTCTCTGAGCCTCCCTGTGCTCATTAGTAGAGCAGGGTAATGTTACTACCCACTTCATAGGCTGCTGGGGAATTAAATGAGACAATATATGAGAAGGACTTGGCAGAGGGCCTGGCGCCTGGAAAGTACTCAGTGGATGCAGTCGGTGGTGCAGATACGGACCACAGGGATCGTAGAGATGATGGAGATGGTGATGGTGAGGGCAGAGATGAGGATGGCGATGCTGACAGTGACGGTGGTAAGGGCAGCTCCGAGGCTGGGTATCTGCCACAGCCCGCCTCTGTGCTCATCCATTTACTTCCACGAACTCGGGCTGAACCCGCCGATACTGAGCACAGGGGCTCCAACTCCTTTCGGCGGGTCAGGAGCAACCTTACGCTCAGGTGTGCTCACACTCACCCAGCTGAAAGGGAGCAGAGGCCGATTCAAGCCCAGGTGAGTCTGATTCTCAGGTCTCTGCTTTCCCTTCTCCCCCATTTCCCCCTCAGGAACACAACATGGTCTCACCCCTGCGCGCGTGGATGCGCCGAGGGGCCTTCTGGGTTCCTTCCAACCCCAGGCCCTTCCTCCTCTGCAACCGGCGCCGAGCTGATGGAGAAGCAGGTGAGGCAGCCGCTCCTTGCTGCCTGGCACTGTAGTTCCTCCAGGCCCTGGGGACCCACTTGGTAAATTAGTTCCTTTGGTTCATGAAATGGTACCCAAGTGACTTGAAATACTTTACAGACCTACCCTAAGTGGGAAATTTATTCTTTTCTCATCGATGGCATTATTCTTGTGGTCTCCGTCCTATAAAAATTGTTTTTTCTGCTTCCTAGAGGTAGGTAGCAGGGTTGGGGAAATAGGGATGTGAGCGTTTTCTAAGAGTAATGCCTTTGGCCCTGGCTGGTGTGGCTCAGTGGATTGAGTGCCAGCCTGTGAACCAAAGGGTCGCTGGTTCGATTCCCAGTCAGGGCACATGCCTGGGTTGTGGGCCAGTTCCCCAGTTGGGGGCGCACAAGAGGCAAGCACACATTGACATTTCTCTCCCTCTCTTCCTCCCTTCCTTCCCCTCTCTCTAAAAATAAGGAAATGAATAAATAAAGAGAGTAGTGCCTTCCACCTGATACTCTCTTGATAAGGAGCAGAGGGGATTTTCCGAGAATGGGATTTTCAGGATCTCTTTCTCCCCGCACCGCCATCTCTCTCTCTCACCATTTCACTAAACGGTTTAGTGAAATCTTCAGCAGGAGACTTCTCCCTGCTTATTTCTTCTCCCGCTTTGCTCAGGCTCTCGCGAGTTTCTGCGTCCCTCCTCTTTCATTTCCCTGCCCCTGCCCTGCCCCCCAACCCGCCCTGGTACCGGAATTAGCTGTCCCATTGCAGGCACAGCTGGAAGAGAGCTATTTCATTCAACGTTCGGCTCATCGAGATAATGTGTTGCCAGCCAGTAAATCGTGAAGTTGCCATATTTGTCTTAATTGTTGTCGTTATTTGTTTACCTGCCTTATTTTATGCCGGGAAGATCTGAAACGACGTATAATCCGGTGTTTGGACGCGCAGGACCACGTTGTCAGGCACGCATGCGCCCGAGGGGGAAGTGTCTGTGCTCAGCGCGTGTCAGCTGCCCCAGTTTCGGTCCCAGCTCTGACACCTCCGCGGGGAGCAGCGGGCTGCCTAGTGCCAAGGGGAGGGGCTCCCTCTTCCTTTCCACCGTGTGCTCTCTGGCATCCTGCCCCAGGTCCACAGGCCGGGACCCTCGGTCCAGCACACGGGCGCCACGCCTAGCCCCTCACACCACCAGGGCCGTCGGTGCAGGGACACACCTGTCTGGTCTCTGAAACAGCCACTAAAGAGATGAAGCTGGAGCTGACTTCTTCCCCTGGCCCGTGAGGAGCCCGGGGGGCCCCGCCGACAGTCACTGAGCACGGGGAGCCCCAGAGCTTTGGGGAAGATTGGTAGCTCCAGTCCCCTAGGCAGCTTTTGGGAAGAAAATACAGGTCTAGGTTCTCGTCATTCATTGGGACACAACAAACCAGAGTGAACTTCGGTGTCTCCTGAAAGGGGGCTGGTCCGGGACCATGGCCCATTAGAGAGGACACGTCCCTTCCTGCAGGGGAAACGCAGCCCTGCGCAAGCGCACAGGCTGGGGGAATGGGCCCCTCCCTCGGTGGGTGGTGAGCTCCCCTGGACTCCAGGCGGGAGGTGATCACAGATCTCATCGCCACTTGGAGTTTCACTGGAACCCAGAGGGTTTCTGTGGCAGAACTAGGTTCTGTTTTTTTAAAGATCCTTTTGTTATTGTTTTAGTTCAAAGCCACACATGCTTTTACAAAGCCATGTAAACTTTTGTATGAAGAGCACCAGATGAAGTGATTTGACGTTTTTTCATTACATTTGAGTGACAGTTTAAGCCTATTCTTCTTCAGAGTTCTAGGCTTTCAAGAAGAGGCTAAACGAGCCGAGAGATTCAGAACCTGGTTGCCTCGTTTTGCCTGAAAGTGCACAGAAGAGGTGAAATCAATATCTCTAGTATGCTCTTTCATCAAACACGGCGCTGAGTACTTAACTTACATCCCTGACAACAACCCTATGAAAACTCAGTTTGAGCTACTGTTGGTGTCCCCATTTTACAGATAAGAAAACTGAGGCCCAGGGAGGCTAAGTCGCTCGCCCAAGGTCATACAACTAACAAGAGGCAAGGCTGGCACTTGAGTGGGATGCCAGGGGAGGGCACTTAATTAGTCCTTTGTTATCACCTCCTCACACCCAAAATTGCCAAGAGTAGTAAAGATGGTGTTTCTATACGCCCCTGAAGTGGGAACGACAGTGGGACAGTATACCTTTTTTCGGGGGAGGTGGGAGGACGGGGAACGAGGCACGCGAATGCGATCACCTGTCTTCTGCTCCGGGAATTCTTGGCTTGACTGCCGAGGGGCACCCTAATGCCCTGGTCAGTCCCAGTGCACTCGGAGCGTTCACGGCTCCGATTTTCCTTATGCCTCTGTGATTTCAGTCACCGGCATATGAGCAACGACCGTCACCCAGTGTGTGGACTTCAGAACTTTAGACCTGAAAGGGACCTCAGAGTCCATAGGTCAAACCTGCTTTCTTTACAGCTGAAGAGCCTGAGATCCCAGGTGTCGCCCTACTGGCCCAGCTGACCAGACGCCCGGTGGCAATCCTTACGATTATTATTCGTTTTTGTAAGTGAGCACGTGGCCATGGGAGAGGCCCAGCAAACATTTGTTGAACTAAATTAAACTGTGGCCTTTCATTTAGCCATCCGAGGGGCGCATCAGAAAAAACAACAACAGCAGCAAACACTAGCTCTATTTCGGCTGTTCCGCGGGGAAAAGCTCCCAAACTCAGTTTGAGGGGGGAGCCTCTGCTATGAAGCGCCCCTTTGATGTCAGACTTCTTTATCTTGAAAAGGATAGCAAACCTGGCAACCGATCCTTCCAGAAATCAATGTTCAAACTTTAAAAATCTTCTTCTGGTTATTCCAACAACTTACAACAGAAAGACAAACATTTCCTGCAGCTCCCCCTGTCTCCGGACAGCCCTGCGAGGAAATAGCTGTGTCTATTTAAAAGCGACTTTGATCTTTCCTACAGGGTCCGGTTTCTCTGCGCACAGAGCAGTTGCCTCGATGCGGTGTGAGCGGCGCGGGGAAGGCGTTGGGGTTCAGCTGACTCTGCGGTAATTCTAACAGACAGTCAGCAGAAGCCAGTGTCCCCTCGGGGACGTGGGCGACATGACACCTCGGCTGACATCAGTGTGGCGGGCCGGAATGTTCTGCTGCGTCAGGCATCACTTAGCACGCTCTGCTCGTTCTCCTTGCCGATCGGCTGATTATTGTTCCTAGTCCCTCTCCCCCTCCTGATAATATCAATAGTATTAGCCGCGCTGCCCTTTGCCTGGTGACCTCAGCACCCCTCGGGAGTGTAGGGGAGAACCTTCCCCACCCCCACTGACATCAGGCTTGGCCACGGGGCTGGCTTTGGCCCCTGGATCGTTAGTGGACCTGCAGCAAGGAGAGGCCATAGAATTTCCACAGTTTGACTTGACCTCTGAGACTCCCATGAGCCTCCATGAGAAGAACACGCCCCAGTAATGGCCCCATTAGTCTCAGCCCCAGACGGAGCGCACTTGAAGCAGACCTCAGCCCAGAGTAAAACCCTGCCAGACCGTAGCCGTACCCTCACCAGTGTGCAGATCCAAACATGAGAAACATGAAGATTGTCGTAAGGCCCCGGGATCCAGAGGCTGCGCCGCAGTGAAAACTTGATGCCTGTATCACAGAAAACTAGTGCTGTGGCCGAAGGTGTTGTCCCCCGACACCCCCCCACCCCGCAAGTGGGAGAGAATCGGTGTGCACCTGCTTAAACTGACCGGCGCACAGAACTGCGGAGTGGAGCCGTGGGTCTGACCCCAGCAATTCCAGGAGCTCCGGCCGTGCCCTCGGGTCTCCCTTCCTTGCCCTGCTCCGTGTATCGGCCTCATTTCTCATTCTCTCCTATGCCGTTGGCCGGTCTCCAGGCAGAGGAAGAGGAGGGCCAGGGCAGCTCCTGGCTGCTGTCATCCCACTTTCAACCACGGCGGGGGCAGAAGCTCCCCTCCACCATGGCTCCCAGGGAAGAGGTGGCCCACGCCTGGGCCAGCGCACGGTGCTATGGTGACGTGGCGGGTGTGTGTGCCCAGCTGGACGCCTCGGGAAATCGGGTTGGTGTCCCCGCCACAGGTGCAAGGAGTCGGAGGGAGGGAGGGAGCGTGTGCCCGTGGGAGGGAGAGGGATTTAGCAGAAGGAGACAGGACACCACCCATGGCCGCCACACCACTGCCCAAGAACCGCTATTGCTATATGTAGCGAGTGATGATGGGAACTTGGAAGAAGGTGGCAGGTGCAGGGAAGAGGGGTGGAGCATAGGGGTGGCAGGTCCTAGGGACTCTTGACGACAGAATCACAGGACTTGCTGGCAATTAGATGCAGCGGGTGTGAGAGAAAGAGGAGTCAAGGATGCCTTGAATGCTTTGGATTCAAGCACCTGGAAAATGGAAAACTCACGGACAGACTGGGGAAGGCTGTGGGAGGAGCCGCTCTGGGGTTAGGGCATGTGCTAATTTCGAGATGCATATTTGACATTCAGATGGAGATATCAAGTGGGCAGTGGGATCCAAGTGTTTGGAGTTCAAGGATAGATGTGAGCTGAAAAGATGAGTGTGGAAGCTGAGGCATCTCGGCGTTATCCAGAGGCATCAGATGGAGAAGAAAAGGCCCACGAACTGAGCCCTGGGGTCTTCTGACATTTAGGGGTTGGGCAGAGGAGAAGCAAACAAAAGAGACTGAGGATGAGCAGTAAGAGACACTGGAGAGAAAAGGTACTTGTGATATTCCGGAAGCCATGCAGGGAAAGCGTTTAAAGGAGGCCTGGCTAAAACCTTCCAACAGGCCAGGAGATGAGGGAGGGGTGACAAAGGGGCCTGGCCACTGGAAGACTGTTGGCCCAATGAGGGGTTTCACAGGGCGGTGGTGAGGGGAGGGTGGCCTTATCTAGAAAGAGCACCTAGTTTAAATCTGGGTGCATGGTAGATGCTCATTAAATGTCAGTCCCTTTTCTCTGAGCCCTTTACTTACTATGCAGCTTGTCCAACTCACAGCTCTCCGTCCTTCATCCCCCCACATCTATTAGCACCAGCCATGGAACTCTTCATGATGCAGGGCTATGCTATTCGTATATTTTAAAGATTCCAGCAACAGAGAACACTGAGCTGACCACAGCACAATTTAATTCCCCTGGAAGTCTCAGAGATGGCCAGCGCATTTGCAAATATTCTAATAACACACCATAAAAACCACGTTGGGTTCCTGTAGCTAGGAATCATGACTGGTACTATTTATCTCTTACTTGGAAATTATATGAGCAGACACCCTGCCCCCCGCCCCCTGCCCTCATCACTGATGGGGCAAAAGGTCTAATGATGTCCTAGAAAATAATAAAGTGAAAGGACCTGGTATAAAAGGTAGCAGACACTGTCACACTGGGTCCCCTGCCGCTATCAATATCAGCTCACTGCGTTAAATGAGAGGGGAAGCTTTGCTCAGGACCAGCCAGAATTCCTGCCTGGCTTCCAGGTGAGATGCCTGGAGTCTACTCCTCATCTGACGATGCCCCAGCCGCTCCGTGTTCCCATTAATTTCAAACCAAATGATTAAGGCATGCTTAAAAAAAAAATTCCAGCAGTGGTCACGTGTATGCTTACCCTAGCATTCCCGAGTATACTCACAGTAGTGAAAAGTTCCGTTTTAGAGCATTCGCATGTCTCACCTAGCATACTGGGTGCTTTCCACGTCTCCTCTCATTTTATCATCTCGAAATTTAATTATTATAACATCTCCAGGAGGTAGACATTCTTAACCTGGTGATAAGCTGAAGTTCCAAGGAAAAAATTCTGAAGGTCACAGTGTCAGTAAGCGGCAGAGCTGGGATTTGAACTCATGGAGAACCGGTGATAAGGCGGGAGTCTCACCCCGTCTGCGCTGCCTTCTAAGGGAAGATCGATGTCTTGAGAAGGATACTTCGGAGGTTCTGCTCTAACATTCAGCTTACATTTTTTATTAGTCAGGCACTGGGGATAAAAAGGAAAAAGACAAAAAGCCTCGGCCGCTGCCCTTAATCGGTGTGTATTATGCGCTGCTATAAAATGGGAGTGATGATACTTCCCTTCGAGGGTCATTGTAAAGTTCACGTAAATTAATGGACAGGAAACGATTCTCTTTCCTAAACAGAATGAAGGGTGTAATAGGAAGCTGATTTTTAAAAATAAATTCATAATTCACATTAATGTCAACATATTTTAAGGTGCTGAACCACATCCTAACAGATGACCAAATTTACTATTCCTTCTTAAATTTCCACTTATATATGAATGGACCAATTTTCTCCCAAGGAAACATTCATTTTTTTCGTTGTTGTTGCCACTGACATAAATCTACTCTGCCCCTATGACTTGACTCATTTAAATGCTTCCCTTTTCAATTAAATAATCACCTAGAATTGAACATGATGTATTTCTATTAGACTCCCAAACAGATGACCTTTGAGATCATAAGGGTTTATGCAAATTTTTCTGATTGCTCTTTATCTGCCTGTGTATCACTTTCCTTAAAAATTCTGTCAGTCGGTGTATTTAAATTCTTTTCTTATCTCATTGCACCGCTATTTACAATGGTGAGTCACAGCTGAATGGGACTGAAAAGTCACGGGCTTCTCTGCACACACGCCAGCAAGAAGGCTGCTTCGTGGTTGGGAAAGGCTGAGCACAGGAGCGAGGATTTCCGCTGCCTGCCGGTGGGAAATGAACTTGAAGTTTCCCTTAGTCACTTGTCCAATTGGTGTTTGTTTTTGAGGCAGCCTCGTTTTCTCTATGAATAATAGCCAACATGGACTAAGTGCTCATTTGCATCTGATCTGCAGGAGTTCATTTAATCCCCCAAGCAGGAGATAGCTACTCTGATTAGCTCCATTTTATAGTTGACAAAACGGAGGCTTTGAAAGGCTGAATGGCATCCAACAAGGACGCTCAGCTAGCGTGTCCAGGAGGTGAGGTTTAGCCTAGAACTTGAACTAGTGACGGGCTATGGGCCGCAGCTCCACCAGCTGTGAGACCCCAGGTCGATCACTTAGCTTCCTAAACTTTAGTCTTCCCATCTGTGAAGTGGGGGTGGTCAGAATCTCAGCCAGTCCCTCCCAGCATTGCCACGGGGCCACAGAAGTCACCGGGTGGGAAAATGCTGCGTAAATCGCCCAGGAACCCAGTGAGCACCACCATCACTGGGAAGTGAGCACTCTGGGGGAAAATCAGTCGATCAACAGAACCGAAGGTCACTCCACAAGTGGGCTCACATTCAAGGCTAAACCAGCTTTGTTCAGAGCACCAGGGCCAGCGCTGCCCGTGCACACCACACGAGCTGCAGGGTTCTCTGGTCCCCAGTGACCCGAGGTCCCTTCTGCAGTCCAATGCCACCCTGGAAGACCAGCCCTTAGCGACCCTCCGAAGCTACTTCTCCCCTCCCCTCCACGCCACCGACATTAGTTGTGCCGCCCTGTTTGCTTCGTGGCACAATTCCACCCTGAAGGTGTCCGTGGAAGAAATCTTTATGTTCGGATTTATTAAAGCCACTGCTGGCTTAATGAATGACCGCAATCCAGTGAGCCCGTGGATAGCTTGTATTTAACTTTTATGTGGGTGCCTCAGAAACTGGGAGCTTGAAAAGCAGAAATCAATGATTGTGACAAAATCTCGATACAATTTATCCTGAGTGTTCGGTTTGGGATTTGATGTATGCCATTGTCAGATACAGTTTATGCTCGCAGATGAATTTTACACGTCCTGATCCGAGGGGGTTCGCCAGAGCCGTGGGGTCCGATTGGACAAACCCTGGAAGAAGCGTTGGGAAGCGCTCCCATCCACTGTGAACTGGTTTCCAGCCGGACCCACGTCACATTTTCATCAGTGGCGCCAGTAGCTGCATCCTCAAACTATCGAGGGGAGGCCCTGTTTATCAGTTCTTCAGTTAATTAGGAAAAATGCATTTAATTAATTACACCTACTGTGACTATTTGATTTGCCAGTAATTGGGTAGGGTATAGTCAGCAACCAGGTGGTATGGGAGGAGTGGGCGCATGGACTAGGAATCTTCCCACTGGAGACTTCAGCTTCGGTAAGTTATTATTTGTTCTTGGATTTGGGTTTTTTTTTTTTTTTTGTTATGTACCAGCCACTATTTAGAAATAACCTGTTCATAAGCAACACCTGCAGATTAGCATAAAACACCTATTTAGAGAGGTGTCTAGACAGAACCTAAAATAAGAACTTTACATCTTTGGCGTTCAATGGCAGCCGGCCATAAGACTTTCATAGAAACCGAGACCTGGTGGCTTTTTCAGTTTTCAGATTAATCAATGTACCAGAGAGACGCCCAAAAAGTGGGCTGAAGGGTGGCCTGGGAGAGCGCGACCTGAGAGATACATCCTCTTCAGAATGACCCTTTCATCTGTCCACTCAGCCATTGTCAGTGCACCCACCCATCTGTTAACATAATACATACACACACATCCATCCATGCATCCGCCCATCCCTCATCCTTCAAGACTTCTAGCCTGATTTGCATTTATTGGTGTTTATTTTGTGTCTGACACTCGGCTCAGACACTTGCGTCACAGACGGATAACCTCATTCTGTCCTCACCGCCCTCTGTGAGGTCCAGTATGAGTATCACCTTCATTTTACTGACGAGGAAACAGGCTCAGAGAGGGTTAGTGACTTCTTCAAGTCACACAGAGCAGGTGAGAAGGGCAGGGAGCCTTCAAGCTCGTCTCCCGGCCCAGAGTCCAGGGCTCTGAGCCCTGTCACGACCCACCGGCTGCCTCAGGGGAGGGTTCTGAATTTTCTGAGTGTAACCAGCTTAATGTCTGAGAAGAGAAATGACCACCCACCCACCATGTTCATCTGAGTTTTCGTCTATCAATGTGCCAGGCACCACGCTAAGTCCTAGAGGTTTGACAGTGGACGAGAAGGGCACCGACATGTCCCCTTCCGCTCCCAAGCCCGTGGGCTCGCAGAGAGACACGTGGCGCGTGACTCTTCAGCAGCACTATTCAGTGTCTTAAAGAGCATGGTCCATGCGGTAGGAGACTAATCAGAACTCTCACCGATGCAGTACTAGCTCTTTAAGATTCTGCCTCCTGACTGTCTTTCAGCTCTGTCCCCTCATCTATTCACCGCAGCCATTGACCTAGTTCAGGTACTGGTCACTTGCCACCTTGTCACCTCCATTGCTGCAACAGCCTCCTCATTAGTTCCCTGATCACCTCGTCAGGTCTGCCCTGCCCCTGAACCAAATGACATTCCACCTTGCTGCCATCGTGGCTATTGTTAAATCAGCTCATTCTTTTGCTTAACCCCTTCATGGATCCTCACTGTCTTCTGGAATAAACCCAAACCCCTGAACGGTCATGAAGGGCCCATCTGCGCCCAGTCCCCGTCCCTGCCTACCAGTACCCTCCACTGCACCGTGTGCTGGAGTCCCTCACCTGGATACCGCCCACCCCGCTCCCCTCCTGCCCCTGGCACTCTGAGCCAGTCCCTGTCTGAAGTCTTGGCTGAACACAGCCCCTGCTCCTGTTCCCGCCTATCCATCATGGCCCTTCCTCCTTCGTCCTGTGACTGTCCGTCTGCTAGGCTGCGTCCTCCCTCACCTTTCCACCCTTCGTGCCTAAGCCTCCAGCCTTGCGCACAGCAGAGGCTCAGGGGACGGTGATGGAATGAATGAAGACGAGACTCCATGTAGATTTGCGAGAGAGAGAACTCGATTTCACGGCTGTTGGTGAGGTTCTGGGGAATGCAGAATGCAGCTTCCTTGTGCTATAAATGAGGACCCTAAGGCTAGAGGGGACATGGACTTGCCTAAAGCCACACAGTGAGGTGGTGACTGGTCCCCATCCTGTCGAGCATTCACGTTTATGTTTCCCCAAGAGAAAACTCCCCAGAGTCTTCAGAGTTTTTGAGATGCCCACCTGGCGTTGTTCAGGGGAGGCTTCGGGTCATGAAATCACAGCTACTTGGATTAATAACAGACATTTTTTAGAGGAAAATCAACTAGACCAATAGGAACGGTAGGACTGAGATAGAATCAGAGCTCCGAGCCACCTCTGGCAGCAATAATTCTTGATCTTAATGAAGACGTTTTATTTTCTCTTAATTAACATGTTCCCTGTGCCAAGTACTAGTTGCAGGTGCCTGAATTGCCCCTTCTTTCCCCACCCCCGAAAGCGGCAGGCGTAGGAGTAAAACACACCGGCCAACCCCAGTGCAAATGCCGCCGCAGAGGGAAAGTGAGAGCACTCTGTGCCAGGGCTATCACACACCGGGACTTGGCTTGCTTTGAGTTCTGACCTGCGCTCATTCAGTTTGGGTTTAAGTGTATTTCTAATGCTTCCATTTTGCCGAAAACAGGTTTATGGGAAAGCCTCAAGTAGATTCCTGAAAATGTACTTGGCTTTTTCCAAAGCTTTAATTTCTTTCTGATGAGCACTCTCTGCGTTATTAGAAATTGTTCAGCTAAATTTCCCTAAATACACGGGGGCAGGGGGCTACTCGGAGGCAGGCTGTGGGCGGCTCTGGGCGGTCTAGGAGAAGTGGGCTTACTGACCCCGCAGAGAGAGGAGCTTAATGAGTCAGAAGTGTATTGCTTCTCATGCATGAAATAGGCCTTCTACCTTCTTCCCCATGCATCAGAGCTGAGGGGCACTTGAGAGCTCTGCTGCATTTTCTGGTCTGTTACTGCATCGCTTCGGAAGGGTTTCTCCAAGTAGCACACGGCAGGGAATACTTTCTTTCTCTGTTTCCTTGGTGTCTCCATTCAATGATGCCCAGGGGAGTGCTAGGTATACAGTAGGCACTTAAGGCTCCCCTAAATGCTGCATCCAGGAAGTGTACGTGCTGACGTACAGAAATGAGAGTCCAAGAGGGGAGTCTTTTTTCTGGAACCTTGCCACCTTCGGCATCCCCTGTTCTTTCCATTCTGCTTCCCAGAGCAGGGGCGCTCGGTTGCACCAGGGAAGCCACAAATAAAGTTTGCACACTTCGCTTCATAAGAGCCTTCCTGTGCCCGCCCCCCAAACCTGGGCGGGGGCAGTGGCTTTGTTACTGCACTTGCCGAAGCCACAGGAATAGGCTCCGTGACCCAGCTGCTGGCCAGGGGCACAACAGGCAAATGCGTCGGGAACCTCTATGTCCCTGCTCCCCAGGCCCAAAGTCCTGCAAACCAGAGGTCCGGGGACAGGGAAGCTTTTCAGAGGGTCTCCTCCTGGGGGGGCAGGAGAAAACCTTTTGAAGCCTGGGCCCTTTTCATCCAGGAAGGCTGCCGAGCGGGGACGGTGCAGCTCTCTCTCCCCTTCCCCGGGTTCTGAACAGCTGCCAGGGCCTCCAGAGGCCGTGAGAATGTACAGCCTTTGTCCGGTGCCTCCCTGATCCGCATCGGGAAGCACGGAGCCCCCTAATGTTCCATTGGCCGTTGCTGAAATAACCTGCAATGCCACGTCTGAATGTCCAGGGTTACCTCCTGAGTCATTCGAGAGCTCCCCACCCATCCATTCAACGACAGAAATGACTCGGCCTGCCTCCTAAGGGCTGGTCACAGCATGGCAGTGGCAGTGACGGAAGAGGTGCCCTCCTGGTGGCAGCTGTGGGGGCAGCCTTCCCCTCCACTCGCTGGCTGGGTCCTGTCTGCCAGGAGGCTTCCCCGGGGGGCTACAGAATTCAGAATCACGTCCCCTCAGGCCCTTGGCACAGGAGTGGGGCAGGCAGGGGGGTCAGTTCTGGAGGGAGCCGTGACATTGCATTTGCTGTCAGCGTGCTCGCTGGTGCCAACTGAAGGCAAGCCCTGATCCTCCTCTGCTCCCCTCCGCGCTTAGCGCTGGCAGGCAGCCCAGGTAGAGGGATGGATCGCTTGATCCTGGGTAAATCCCGTGGGATCCTGGTGGCGGGGAGGTGCTGCTGTTCTCCCTGGCCTGGATTCTCACAGCCCACGGCGTTCCCAATTCAAGCAGCACAGATGGATGCAAAGCGGCAAGGGCCTTTATGGGAGCGGAGGTCTCTGCTCTCACGCTGGTTCCCTTGGCCTCCCACCAATTTGCCCAAAGGTTCCTCGCCGGGTTCACACAGCATAGGCGCCTGTAGCCATTGATCTCACCGGGACAATCCAACCGGCTTTGGCCAGAGAGGTGACCCCCCCACCTGCCCAAAGAGCTCATTTTAGTGAACTAGGCCAAAGCAATGATGGAAGTTTAAGAGTACTTGGCAATTTTTGCAGAGTGAATTCAGTGAGCAGAGGGCATTCAATACATGAGAAAAGTAAACAATTATGAGCAATAATACCTAGTTTCTCTCTCTTTGGTGGACTATTGCATGAAGGCAGTTATTGTGCTCAGTCTTTTGGCCCTAGACCACATTTTATTCCTCAATAGTTTTTTAAAAAGAGCAAAAGCATTCTGAAAAATTGATTGTGCCCACAGTTCTCAGTTTTGAATTCTAATGTGTGTTTTGCAAGGTTAGATTCAGTCTCGTTTTTTAAAACAAAAAAGAAGGAAAATCCGAGGGAAGGGTTTTTGTCATGCACCGACCTTGGTGGCCGTCAAGTGGGGGTCGGGGGTCATTCAGGGAAGGTTCGGGCTTCGGAATCTTCCCTGTGGGTCTGAAGGTGGTCAGCAGTCCAAGCCCTGAGCTTACAGGGCACAGGGAGAGAGAGGCTGGGGCCCGGGTGTCTGGTGGGTGGGCAAGGATCCGGGGCTCCAGAGTGAACAGCCGTGAAATCCGGGACAGCCGCTCCCGTGGAAAGCAGAGGTGTAGTGGCGGCACTGCTGGTTGGAACGGAAGACGCCGAAACCACGTCTGGCAACCACTCGCAATATTAAACAGAGACCTGTCACATGACACAGCAGGTCTACCCCGAGCTGTCCACTCAGGAACAATGAAAATGTGTGTCTGCACAAAAAGTTTGTTCCTGAGTGTTCACAGCAGCGTCCATCATAACAGACAGAAAGAGGAAACAACCCAAATGTCCACCAGTGGATGAACAGATGAATGAAATGTGGTGCAGCCACACCATGGACTGCTATTTGGCAATGAAAAGTTACAAAGTAGCGATACGTGCTACCGTGTGAATAATCTCAAAAACACATGCTCAGTGAAAGAAGCCAGACCTGAAAGAACACCTATTGTGCTACCTGCTTGTATGAAATGTCCAGAATAGGTCAACCAGAGTGGCAGAAAGCAGGTCCGTGGGTGCCTGGGCTGGGGGTGTGAGTGGGAGTTAATGGTTCTGAGGTTTCTTTGGGGGCGAGGACAATGTTCTGAAATGAGACAGTAATGATTGCACGACTCTGTAAATACGTAAAACATCGTTGAGCCCTGACCAGGCGGCTCAGTTGGTTGGAGCGTTTTCCTGAACACCAAAGGGTTGTGGGTTCAATTCCCGGTCAGGGCACATACTGATACTGAGGTTATGGGTTCAGTCCCCGGTAGGGGTGCGTATGGGAGGCAGCTGATCAATCTCTCTCTCCCACGTTGATGTTTCTCTCTCTTTTCCTCTCTCTCCAAAATCAATAACAATATACTCTCTCTCCCACGTTGATGTTTCTCTCTCTTTTCCTCTCTCTCCAAAATCAATAACAATCAATATTGTTATTGTTATTGTTAATAACAATAACAATATAACAAAAAACAACCCATAATTGAACTGTACACTTAAAATGGGTGAATTTTATGCTATAAAAACCACACCCTGATAAAGCTGTTTAAAAAACAAACAAACAAAAGCAGAGGAATGAAGGAACTTCGTTCACAAGACGTGGGGTGTGAGCCTGGCCCTGGACCGGGGAAATGGAGGTGGGTATCCTGGTTTTAATGAGAAAGCTGATCGGGGAATTCTGCTCCCAGGTGGTCCCGAGCCTCTGGCTGCCCTTACCAGGGTGGATGGTCTGCTCCTAACTGGTGGGACTTCCCTGGGTGTCACTGACTTGTGATTTCAGAGAGAAAATTTCCCACACTGGGTCATGATGGATATTTCTGAGAATTTCAGTAAAAAGGGAGTGACAGTAGTTTTGTAGTTAAGTAAGATTGGAAACTTGTACAAAGTAAGTTTTTGTACTTTAGGACTTTTGAAACTATTATATGATGTAATACCTAACACATTTTCAAAATACTTTCCCTCATATGCAACAATTATTATCGTTCCACAAGACTTGTGCATTAGACCGGGGTGTAGTCAGAAGAATAAGGAAAAGAAGCACGCGGCTCTGAGGCAGGTGGCTTCAGAAGGAAAATGGAGCAGCTGTCAGAAGTGTACCTGGGACGTGAGCAGCTCTTGTGAATTTGCTGTGCCATGTTCCACTGTCCCTCCGTTCACAAGCGTCCACGGGGGGCTCTCCGTGTGGAGCACTTGGGCACCATGTCACTCGGAACTGCCTTGGTTTCCCCAGGGTGAACAGAAATGCAAGGCACACAGTAGGTCCACGATAAATACTGTGGCTGAACTGAACGGAGTGGAACCGGGCAGACCCTTTGGGTCTGTTTTTGTTTTCCATTGCTAGAAACACAAATGTAGTGGCTTGACATAAACGCCCACTTGTCTCACAGTTCTATAGGCCAGACGTCTGGGCACAGCTCTCTCTGCTCAGGGACAACAAGGCTTAAATAAAAGTGCAGTGGACTGTGTCCTCGCCGGGAGCTGGGATTTTCTTCCAAGCCCATGGGGCTGTTGGTGGAATTCAACCCCGTATGGTTGGGGGATGAGGGCCCTCATCCCCGGGAGACCACCTGCGGACCCGTCACGTGCCCATCTCCACGGGCAGCTCACGTCCTAGCTGTTTACTTCTTTAAAACCAGCAGGAGACTCTCCCTGCCTTTCACTCTCTTTCTTCAGGTAGGGGCTGGACCTGCTTTTAAAGGGCTCACCTGATTAGGTCAGGCCCACCCACAGTAATCTCCCTTTTAATGAACTCCAAGTCAACTGACTGGGGACCCTAATTATGTCTGAAAATCCCCTTAGCTTTGTCATGTCATGGACCCTCTTCACATGAGTGAAAGCCGATCACATCCACAAGTCCTGCCAGCACTTACAGGAAGGGGATTACTCAGGTGTGCACACCAGGGGTGGGGATCTTGGGGGCCACTTGGAGTTCTGCCTGCCACAGCATCTGAAGTATAACTGGAGAGTGTGGAATGAAGGGACCAAGGAAAGGGTTTTTAACTGCTGAATGGGGTGAGCAGACAGCTAGGAAGGCTTCCCAAAGGGGGTGATTTTTAATAGACTGGGAAAAGTAGTTGACTTAAAAAATATCACTTCTCTTAAGTTGTATACCTTTTTAATATGAGCACTTGATACTTGTATAACTAAATATCTTATTTTTTCCTTAGGTTTGAAAAGAGCAACTTATTGAAAAAATTTCAAGGACTTGAAAGGGCAATACATGTGAAGTAAGTAGGCCTGGTTCCTGGAACAGGGCGGGGAGCAGGTGGGGGATGCGCCCAGGGAGGGGCCCTCAGAGGGCCCCGCCTGTGTGAGTGCCGCTCTGCGTGTTAGCTGGTAGGTGGTAGGCCAGTGCTCTTTATTTTTTATGCCTTTCTGATGTATGCAAAGCTTTATAACAATTTTTTATGTCTTCTTTTCACTCTTGGACTCCCAGTCTCCAAATTCCCTTCCTGTAGGAAATATTGCTGACAATGTCCCGGTCATGCTTCCATGGATATTGCATTTGATGATGATGATAATGATATATAGTAATCACTTATAGCACATACTCTGGGCCAGGCACTGTTCTAGCAATGAACAAATATTGCTTCACCTAATTCTGACAACAACCCCGCAAGGTCACTTCTATTATCACCCCGTGTTAGGAGGGAAGGGCGCTGAGGCACAGGGAGGTTAAACAGTTCACACAGTCTGACCCCAAGCACTACCGCAGGCTGTGTTCTCTGCAGATCCATGGTCACAGGTGGGTAGTTTCTAGTCTCACGTCTGAAAGGAAATGAGTAGGAGTCCACCAGGTGGACAAGGTAGGGGAAGGCATTCCAGGCAAAAGGAACGTTGTAGAGTGTTGAATACCAAACTCACTTTAGGACACAGGACACAGGAAGGAGAGCCTGGGACACGAGAGCAGACGGATAGGTAGCAAGTAGGCACGGAAGACCCCAGATGCCATGCGCCTTAGTGCGCTCGGGCCGCTGTAACGAAATATCACGGACTGGGGGGCTTATAAACAACAGTGATTGAGTTCGCATAGCTCTGCCGGTGAGAAGCCCAAGATCAAGATTCTGCGTGGCAGAGTTCTCATGAGGACCCCTTTCCTGGTTCACGGCGGGTGCCTTCTCCCCATGTCCTTGCATAACGGAAGGGGCAAGGGAGCGCTCCCAGGTCTCTTTTATAGGCACATCCATCCCATTCGAGAGAGCTCCACCCTCATGGTCTAAGCACCTCCCAAAGGCCCTTCTGTGGCCATCACACGGGGCATTAGGATCTCAACATGGGAATTTCAGGGGCGCACCGACCTTCAGCCACAGCACTACGTCAATGAGGAGTCTGAACCATACTCTGAGACTTTGAGCAAGCATGACAATCCAACTTGCACTTGAACGCACCAGCACCCTGTGTGGAAAGATACAAACAAAAGCCAAGACCGGGAGAGTGGTTGGGAGCTCTTGCTGTGATCAGAGAGAGAAGTGACGCTGTTGAACGACGGCAAGGTCAAGAGGATGAAGAGGAACGAGTAGATCTGGTTACACTTCCGGGGCTGGAGCCGAGGAGCTGAGAACGAGGGAGAGTCGGGTGCTGTGGGTAATGAGTGACTGAGAGTGACTGCCAAGCTTCTGGCTTCTGCCTGGGGAGGGGCGGTGGCGCCATCCAGGGAGATAAACGCAGGAAGAGGATGAGTCTGCCATGATAGTTTTGGGGACAGCTTGATACAAATGTTCACTATTCGAGTTCAGAAGAGAGACCATGACAGAAGCGTCTCATGAACCGTTATCCTCCAAGTGTGATTTGGGGGAACACCTGACTGGGGTCCCTGGGGTGGTCCATCGCACTTGGGTTCCTGCATCTTCCCAGACCCCACCAAGGAGCTGGAATTTTTAGGCATGAGCCCTGGGAATCTTCATTTTTGAGAAGCTCCCAGATGACTCTGGTGTGTGACAAAGGAGGCCCCCTGGGGGTGTAAACTAGGCCCCAGGAGCCTCCTGTGATTGGCTGCACTCATTGAAAGGGCTGATCAGATTCTAACTGTAGGTAAGTTCTCACTGGATTGGGAGAACCCTAAGGCTGCAGGCCCCAGCTGTGGTCACAGGCCCTGGCTACAGCTGCAGGCAGCAACTACAGTCGCAGGCACGGCGCTTGCGCGTTTGCACAGGGAGCTGTCCCCATGGGAATCCTTCGGCAGCTGTGAGTACGCTTTTGCCCTCCTACTCTGACCGCTCACCTGGACACTCCTGTGCCTGCCACTTAACAAATATGTCAAAGAGCCACTTGCAGGGCCTCTTAAATGAGCCACAACCCTGTCTTCCACGAGTCCCCTCAGAGATGAGTTGTCTTAACTAAACACACTTCGGAGTGCTATGCAACCGAGCATTTGGCTTGCCGATCATGGAAACAGCCACCTCCTGCTTTCAGAGGGAGTCTGGGGAAGTGTCCACCCTATGGACATGTGGAAAGAACGAAAGCTCTTTCATTAATTAACATTTACAACAAGGGATTGGAAAATCAACACCGGGTGTTCCTTACACTTAGTAGGTGCTCAATAGTCACCAGCAGAAATAGGTTGAAACGACCCACGCACTGTTCCAGCACTCACGAGACTCGGGAGAAAACCTTTTTCCTGAATATCTGCAGGTATTTCAGAGACTGAGAACCTGCTGGAAGAAAAATCCGCCAGGAAATCAGAGGATTTCGCGATCAGCTGGGGACTTCCATGAGAAGCCCCTGTGACGGGTCTCTGGAACCATTTCCACCGTGAAAAAAGACAGGTCTTTCAGATCCAATCTTGTCGTTGCTGAGGCCTATGCAGTGAAGTTTATCGAGGCGAACAAGCTACAGAATGCCTACAACTTCAGAACTACCATCAATGACCCGCCAACATCAAAGCCCGCATAGTTTCTTCCGCACGCCAACTAGTCTGTACCCATCCCCCTTCACTTCCCTGTGGTCGGCATTTGGTCTCAGAGGCTTGGACTCCCTGGCAATTGTTCACAACTAATTTGCTCTTTTCCAAATGAGAAGTTAGTAGCCTGTGTAGCTCCAAATTAGCTGGAAGGCTTTAATCTATTTGCCGAGCAAACAGAATGGCAGCCCCATGTCCCGAAGGAGTGGATACTCACCTAATAAAAGATTAAGATGTTACCACTCATCTGCTAAGTGATTCTGTGCCTTTGATGGGTGAAGCAGTCTCCCCAGCTCCTGGGTTTTTCAAAGGCTTTCCCTTTGGGGAGTCCCCTTTTTTTTTTTCAACCAAAAGGAATGTCAGGGGCTTTTGGAAATTTTCTACACTCACTGTTCACTCCTGGACTGATCTTTTCCGCCTTCAGGGAAGGAGAAGTTTCCCACCTGAAGTCACTGGTCTGTTTCTGGTCACGTGATCTGCCCATTCCCACACAACTGACTGGAGCAGGTGTGAGCCCCTGACCCCAAGCAGCCCTGGGCCTCTTGTGTTGCACCTCCTCAAATGCCTTTTCTGGCCCTTCTCTCCGGTGGATTGGCTGGAAGTTACTGGTAAACTCCAGTGTGGCGCCCCTCCTGGAGTTTTAGGAGGGCTCAAGGCTTTGGCCACACCCCTGCCTCATCTGATTGGACCAGTGAGGGACACCTGATCCAAGGGCAGCCAATCTAGGGGCTGGTCAATATTGTATAGGCAACAAGGCTGGAGTGTTTTGTTTTGTTTTGTTTTGTTTCCCGAGAAAGATTGATGTCACCGATGAACCAAGCAGACGCCCACTTCCATCACGGGTGCCAGCAGGACGCAGAGAGGATGGGAGGCAATGAGGGAGGATCTGGTTAATGGAGGGACACTGGCATGGAGAGCCACACACTAATATTCCTGAGGGGGCAACCTAATATTCCAGAAGCCAGAGCGGCCTCGGGTACTGACCAGCCTTCCTCTTCCTGCGATGTCGGTTAGGAGGCCTGGCTACAGTGCTTCTGCTTGCCACTGATGGTAACAAGCCGAGAGAACCAGACCCAATATAGAACCTCCTCACTCTCCCTCGCCCTTCCTTCTGCCCCCACCCTTCCCCTTGCTTCTCTCTCCTTCTCCTCCTTCCCAGTAGCATCGTCACTGTTAGCGAGCCGTTTCCGTGCCAGGCATTATCCGAAGCCCTCTGTATCCTGGTGCATGTTCAATCTTCAAAACAGCCCTGTCAAGTAGGGACTATCATAGGGACTATTATTATTCCCATTTTTCAGATGGGGAACAAAGAGGCCAGCAACGTGGCTGCCCCCTCCAGCTGAGAAAGCCCGCTTCATCCTTCGGGTCCTCGTCGGGGCCCATGGCACGTGACAAGCATCACCACAAGTGTCCTCTTTCTCTTACTGTAGAAACAGGCCACTTGGGCACTTGGCTTCACAAAAAGTAGGAAAACAAAATATAGATCGTGAGGACCACGTTTGTCAAGTAAAACAGCAGAGCTAAATTTCTCCATGAAGCTCAAGACTATTCTATGGATACCTTGATATGTTTATAAAATGTATTATTTATTCTAAGTATATTCTCATGGACAATGTGTTTATGCCAACTCCTCAGACACCTTGTGCTTTCACTTTTTGCTGTCATGCATCTGATACCCAGGGACAGTTGCGTTTCTGACCTTTGGTCCAGTGACTTGGAAGGCTTTCCTTCTAACGGGTCGCTACGTGGAAAGTTGGGGTATGCAAAAGAGCCTTCTGCAAAGAGCTCCATTTCATGAATGAAGGGGGGCCAGCACAGCCAGCTCCCACGTTGTTCTAGTTTTAAAAGGAATGCGGTGACCAGGGGTTGAGGCGAGTTAGAGATACGCAGTGGGCTTGTTTTCTGTATCACCTCCTTCCGGCAGTCTGCTAAAACTTCATCTGCACTACATGCCTGTGGTATTTCTGTTTTGGTTGGTCTTAGAAAAGATCCTTCTTTTCCCTGGAACTATTTCATGTGTAGCTTTATTTTGTTGTGTTTGCAGCCCTGAGAAACGCCCGTGCCCACCTGCTGCTCTTGGACACAAAATGAGTCCTTTCAGCTTCCAAGTGGCCTGCCATTGATTGCTTTCTGAGTACGGTGACAACCTGCTGTTTCAGAGGAGCCAGACAGCCACGCTAGGGTCCTTAGGAACCTTTAAAACTGGGGGCGAGGCGCCTCCTGTTAGAATTTGGTTCCTGATGGGCGGAAGTCCATCTGTTCGCACTGACTCTCTTTAGAGATGGGGACTCGGGTCAAGAGGGGCTCAAGACCACCTGTTTGCCATGGTAGTAATTGTAAGAGGAAGATACAGGCAGGGAATTCTAACATGCACTGTTACTTATTTAACAATGAGCTACTATCATGTTAGATAAAAGAGCACATCAATCGAGAAAATGATCCTGGAGAAAACCAGCCTTCGATCTTTCATGGGTAAGCTGGAAAAGAGAGAGGAGGAAAATGCACTCAGGTGGTTGGCTTAAGGTTCAGAAGATCCCGGTCTACCTCTCCCTGAGTCCCCCACATAAATATTTCATTTTCACATGCATAGGAATTAATGGTGTGCTGTCAGTGTTTAACAACTGCCCTTCCACACACGCACACACAGTACGACTTGTGACACTTGCCAGTCTCCGTGGTGCCCCTACTCCTACCACGGCCGGTTTCAAGCTGCAGGCGCGACATTCACGCATGCGCAGTTGGGAAGCCACGCCTACGCTTGGCTCTCATTGTAATTGTTTTGCACGTCCTGTTCAGAGGCCACTGAACAGTCATTTCAAGACAACTTTTTAACTGCTGCAGAGGTAATGCCTCCCAAGTACCCGGCAAGCCCATTGCCCACGCCCCTGCTTTGCGCAAACTCCCGGGTTCCTTGTCGAGAGGTTCAGCAGACGCGTCGGGAGCGCCTCCTGTGGTCTGGCGCCGGGAAAGGCCTGCCGATTCAGGAGTGAACCAGACAGACATAGTCCTTGACATTTTTTGAGCTCATGCAGAATTCAGGCGAATTCTGTTAGTTGGTGGCTGAGCTATCTGCTATTTATTGATCAACTAAAGCAAATGACGCTACTATGCCCTGAAATCACTTCCCCCTCCACGGACGCCTTACCACCACAACTTCCCCGCACAGCATTTAGGTCTCCAGGGATGGCAGAACAGACTCCCATTTCCCGAACATCTTTCACGCAGACTCAGTGTGGTTCCCCAAGAAATGCTGCTTCCCATCGCACTGTTAGGGTGGAGACATTGCCCACCAAACAAACAAACAAAAAAAGCACCAAGGAACCACAGTCGCAGCAAAGTTGGAGTTCCCTTATTTATACCTTTTTGGGCAAATGTGTCCACAGCAAATCACTGGCACCAGGGATTGCTAAATGACCCCTTTTGCCTGTACTTCTACATTTTGATCACTGTTCTGCATCGGCGTTGCTGGAAGTCCATGTTCCCTGTGCCCCTACCCCTGTGTGCGGGTGCTGAGGCTGCAGGTGCAGACACAGCAGCCACAGGTGTGTGCTGTGTGCGGCACTCTGAGCTGTGAGGTTTCCTGGGCAGGCTCCGTGCCCCATTCAGTTGCCAATGGCACGGGGGCCCTCCATCCCTGGGGTAAGGGCACAGCAGAATTGCACTGATGGGCTATGACAGCGGGTCAGAGACCCAACCCCGCAACCCTTGGAGACGTGTTTCATGACACTGTCTCCCTGGTTGTAACTAGAGTGATGAACGGCTTGTTCTTTGGAATTCAATATCAGCCCAGGATGGGGGCCGGCAGAGCTGGTCTTTCCCATTAGGCATATTCAAAGGAGCAGATTTGGGTTTGCGCAGTTGTGGGCTGGTCGGCGACTCCGTGCTTCTATACGAACAACTGACTGCTGATCACGATCTGCTTTAGCTGAGACTCAGAGGGCTTGGGAAAGTGGGAGGGGGTTCAATCAGAGGAGTCGTTTAGACGAGAGTCTGCCAGTTTTAATCTAATTTTAGGGGATTACCTCACTCAGGAAAATGGGGAGTCCACTACACAGATCTTTCCAGAGACCTGGAGAACCGGATTAATATTCCTAAGATGCTTTCCTCCAAATTGCCTCTGTCTCCTTCAGATCATATCTATTACAAGGGTGGGGAGGGTGCCGGTGGCAGAAGGCACTTGGCTTTCAAAAGTTTCAAAGGGGACGCATAAGTGGGTCGGCTTATCCTGCAGACGCTTGCTTTGACCTGAAGAATGAGATTTTGAGAGAAACCCCTCCCATTAAGGGGCAGCTAAATTCGCCTGAGGACAGGCCCCAAGGCTGTCTAGGTGACACAGCGATGTAAGCCCAGCCCCCGAACTCTGCCCGGGGTCACTGCCCTTTGCTCCTGTATTTGTGAGGCTGTGGCTGGAGGCTGTCCTGGCAGAAGGCTGCATTTTACGGAATGCCACTGCCTGCCGGGCCCACTTTATTTCCTCAGGTGACCATACATTCTTCACAAGTGTCCAGTGGAGCAGCTATTATTGTCCTTGTCACAGAGAAGAGGGCACTGAGACTCAGAGAGGTGAATCGATTTCCCCAGGCTTCCTCAGCTAGCAAGGGCCAGTGTCAGGACCCGAACTCAGGCCGCCTGCCTCCATTACCTTTGCTCCAGATTAACCTTCTACCTTCTCTTCTCCCCAGAGCCTGGGTCTGGCACTTCAGCAAGGGCCTGCATTGAAGTCCCAGGTGGGAAGCTCTTTAAAAACACACTGCGGCCTGGGATCTGTTCCAGATAATCAAAGCAGAATTCTTGGAGATGAGGCCCAGGCACCAGTCATCAAAAAACTCTGCTGGACGAGTCCAGTGTCGCCTTGGCCTGAGTGCCCCTGGTCTAGCCCAGCGGTGGGGAGGTGGTGTTTGGATCGGAGTTGCCCACCATTCCAATGGGCGGTGGTGGCAACCTGTGGCACTTGGGAGCCCCAAGCTCAGGAGAAGGATTTCAGATAATCCTTTCAGCACGGATCCACTCGCCTGCTGAGCACCGAGGTGGCACCTCCACTGGCCATGTGGCCCTGGCCAGCCACAGAGCCCTTTGAGGTTGAGTTTTCCCATCTGAAAAATGAAAGTCGCGCCCTTTCCCTCATCGCGTCCCTAAGGCCGAGGTTACAAATTGGTGACCGAGAACTGGCCCCAAAAGGCATGCTGACTTTCACTTGCATGCAGACTTTCACTTGCAAAGCCACGTGAACATGGCTTTGAATTAGTCACCAAGTTTTAAGAATCATATAAGAGATGACATATAAAAATCTGTATTTCCTGCTTCTCTTGGAAAAGCCGGTCTCTGCAGCCTGAACTCTGTGGTGTGGGAGGCACGGTCGCCTGGGGCTGAGCCTGAGCTTCCCCTCTTAGGGGGCGTGGGAGCCCAGCCCGCCCCCAGCCCAGCAGCTTCACTGTCTCACAGCAGCAGCCTGGACTGGCCCCGGGGCCATGTGAGTGGTGATTCCCTCTTGAGCATTAAATGAGATACTATATCTTTTTAAATGGATAGCCATTGCTTGGCCCATGGCAGTCAATAAACAGAAATTCTTCCTACTTGTATTTTACTATTGTTATTATTCTCTCTTGCCCAGCCATTCCGGTCCAGTCACCTCCCTTGGAATGCTCATGCGCTGTCGTGCACAGAGACGTTCCTGGGGTTCCCCTCCAGCTTTATGATGAGAGGAGTGCCCCCCTTTAAATGTGCCCCTGACTCCCCCAGACTCAGCTGCTACACACCAACTGCCAGTTTCCACCAGAAAACAACAGGGAGTGGTTTCCCTGGCAACCCCCAAGTTGCCGATGCAAGTTGGCACCCTGCAGTTGGAAACCTGAGCAGCCCGCGGGCAGGGGGAGGCAGTGTGTGAGGAGGGTGGAGTTGGGAGAGGGGCCCCGGCAGGCAGCTCCCCACCCTCCTGCCTGGCCGCTGTCTGCCCGGGGCCTTACAACCCACAGAGAGGCCTCTGCTCGCCCAGCCCAATCCGGCATAGGTGCGCCCGAGCGATACATGGATAGGGTGCCAGAGGACGGTGGCCAAGGGAGAAGTGCTCCTGCCAACTTTGAGAAACCCTTGACCGCTTCTCGGGCTGAAACCATTCCAAACCATTTATACTCTAAAGGGTGAATTATATTTTAAGGGCACCAAAGGAATAATTCAGATTCTCAGCTTTGAACCAAGTCTTAGAAATCTTGGTCAAGGGCACTCAGACAAATGGTGGCATTAGAAAAGAGAGAATGAGAGAGAAAGCAAGAATGGGAAAGAAAAGGAGAGAGAGGCAAGGCACACTTTTTCACGTTCTCTGATGGTCATGAGTGGGGCGGAGGACGTGGGGTCGGGCTGCTTTTGAGCCCCACGGGGTGAAGGAGAGATGAGAAGGACTGCAGGCAGCCAGGCAGCCTTTGCTCAGCCCGGGCTGGATGGCACGCGCTGCCCTCTCTGGGCAATCACCACCCTGTGGTCAAACATCACTGGGGAAAAGCTCTGCTGGAGCCTGAGCGTAAGGACCAGGCCGGGAGCTTTGCTGCCTCACACCCGAGAATCTCTTCATAAAACTACCCCCATCGCTGACTCGCCTGTATCTCAACTCAGGCCACTGCGAACAGATCGGAGGCCATAACCTAGAAAGGAATCAACACTCGTAGCAGATGACACTACGCCCCTTGCTCCAGGGGTGCTTTGTAACCCATCAGCCAACCGATATTTATTGAGCATCTTCATACAACACCAGGCAC